>JBBMFX010069247.1:0-10605 GCA_037832545.1 Rhabdalestes septentrionalis
GGCCGACGGCCGTTCTGGACTTTTAGGTTCTGAGAGACGCCCGTAATGTGAGGAATGTTCAGGCGGCTCAAAATCCCAAAGGATTCTAAAATTCCAGCCGGATGTGGGACACAGGTCTCAGAAACAGGACATGTCCGGGAAAAAGAGGACGTCCACCTACTCTTCTCTCTTTCTGCCTTATTGACAAGCCTTACTGATATTTGTACCGAGTAAAATATTACCAATTTTTGCTCTGTAAAGCCTTACATTACCGCGTTACAGCAAAAGGTAATGCAGTACAGTAATTAGTAACTTTTGTAACGCGTTACTCCCAACACTGGAAATTAGTCAGTTGAGATATGATTGACGAATAGAATTTCAGCTTATGGGACTTAACAAGCTTTCCGAAATTACAACTCTTTTTCCCTTCATTTTTTAGAGGCTCAAAATAACTGGACATTTGATTGACAAACTGTTTCTGGCCATGTGTGGCCCATTCCTTTATTAATCTGTGACAAATTGAGTAGATAAAACGTCTGGAGAGGAATTTGGTAGCTGTTCACTGAAACTGAACGTGTTCCAAAAGGCATCCATTATAAGGCTTAAAAAAAGACAATAAACCTTGCACAAATGAACAGTCTGATACATTCTTACAAAGAAGGACTGCACTGCTGAGCTCAGCTGCACCAAAAGGCCTGGGAGACCGTCTAAAGTGGATGATTGCAGATTTATTACATTAGTGAAGAAAAACACATACACAACATCTAGCCAAGTCAAGAGCACTCTTTAGGAGGAAGACATGTCACTGTCAAAGTCTACAATCAAGAGATGCCTTCACTAAATTAAATATAGAGGGTTTACCTCTAGATGAAAACCATTGGTAGCACTGATTAGACTTCTCTACAAGCCTGTCCAGTTCTGGAATAAGAAGAAACCAAGACCAACTTGAACCAGAATGATGGGAGGAGAAATGAATGGCAAGAAAAAAGGGGCAGCTCATGAACCAATGCATACCATATTGTCTGTGAAACATGGTGGAGGGAGTGTCATGGCCTGAACATGTATGGCTGCCAAAGGAAATGAATGACATGGACAGGGCTAGATTTCTGCTACGATTCAGACAAATTCTGCAGAATATAAAAGATACTTTACAGTGCAAACGGATAGTGACCCAAAACATACCGTGAAAGCAACCCAGAGCTTTCCAAGGTACAGAGTGGAATGTTCTTCAATTGCCAATCAATCACCTGATCTCCACCCAACAGAACAGCTTCACAGTCACTGAAAATAGAAATACCAACAAACGAGCAGCAACTGTAGGCCTGGGAAAGCATCTCAAGGGAGGAAACGGAGTGATGTCCATGGGTTCCAGACTTCAGGCAGTCATTGACTGCAAAGGATCGTCATCCAAATATTAAAATACTTGTTTTATATTAGTTTTCAGTTACTTTTGAACCCCTTGAAGTGGAAAAATAATTGTTGTTTCTGAAAGCTTAATGCAACATCGTTGCTAAACCCTTTAAATTAAAGCTGAAGGTCTTTACTTTAAAGTTTCCATCATGCTGGAATGTGGCTGGAAAAAATTGCATATTTACTATCCAAAATAACCAGCGAATCTGTCTTTTTTTTGGCAAATGTCTTTGCAGTGACATTACAGAGGAGGACTTGGAGGAGGCGGGAGTATTGGACCCTGCCCACAAGAAGATCCTTTTAACCAGCCTAAGACAGCAGCAGCAGCAGCAAAAGTGATCTGGACTACATCAGACTACAAACTGGTCAGCCTGTGCCTTCAAGAAAACCTTGCACTGCTAATCAGAGTTACGGCTCTGAACGTTTTTCATGGACATGTTAAAGAAGAAGCACTCCATCACTACAGGACTCTGCCCTTTAAAAATGTACTCCTTCCAAAAAGAGGAGAAGGGAGTTCGGAGTGTGCCTGAGAACTTGACACACACAGGCTTTATTCACATTCCTTGCCTTTTCCTCTGGCAGGCAGTCGCCTCAGTTGGTTAGTCATAGTATGTATATTATTGATAACATGCATGTTTTGGTTGTATTTAAAAGGGAAATGGAATGGAATAAGCCAAAATCAGCACCAACTGGTTATAACTAGCATATAACTTGCTCATTACGCTGTGTGTCTCTGGCTCTGTGTATCTGTCTCTGTATCAGTGTGTGTCTGTCTCTGTATCAGTGTGTGTCTGTCTCTGTATCAGTGTGTGTCTGTCTCTGTATGAGTGTGTGTTGGTCTCTCTGTGTGTTTGTGAGAGTGGGAATGCATGTGGACACCAGAGACACTCGTATCACTTTGTTCATAATTTATATCAAGTCAGTTTAATTCTCAATCTGTTCAGTAATCAGAGTTTATTGTTCCCTTGCAGAATCCCAAACGCTGGATATGCATGTTTATATGCAGTTTTATGCGAAGGTTTTGGCAACGCAAATGACACATTTTGTCGATTTTCTTAGTGGGCAAATATGGAGGACACACTGTGTTTTTTGCTACATTTAGTACGTTGGAAAATAAAGAAACAACAAAATGTGGCCCATGCAAATGTTCCAGCCCATTTTATGTCATCTAAATTATATTTTGTGAAATTTCTTTTCACTTAAAAAAAAAAAAAACATCAACAAAACATGTAATTTGGCGGTATGTGTTCAAAGTTTATGTAAGACTTTGTGGAATGACACACCAAGTGCCAGCCTTACATACAATCCAGTGATTGTCCCTGCTGGAACAAGAGACCACCCTTTGTTTTCCAATACCAGTTTTAAATCCAAGTATTCGCACTGATACCCATCTGATTTTGATTCATTTTAAAATGATCTGTTTTAGTTGATGCATGAAATCAGAATCTAAATGTAGATCCAAATGCTGTACAACCCCACAGAATGAAATATGTATCTAACATCATTGCACCACAGTTAAAGTGCGTGATTCTTTAGGTCAAGGTTTTACACCGTTTGATTGTTGTTGTTTTTTTACTTAGATTTCCAATGGATATCAAATGTTGGACACTCGTCTCTAGCTGGGACAAAACCTCACATCTCCAAAATGCTAACATTTCAAGAGTAGGAAGAGACTTAGGATTGAGGTTAATTTCATTTGGGCCAAATTTTTTCGGTCCAGTGATTTTGAACATTTCGTATGGTGTAAAAGCCAGTGGGTTTTTTCAAATTATATAAAAAAAATAATGCCAGGTTTTGTTCCAACAGGAGTGATATTCATGTTTGATGAGCTTGTAGACTTTAATGTAGTTTGTTGCCTTTTTTGTTTTGTTTTTAGATTTTTTTTTTTTTTGTAAAGATTTGAAAGCTGCTCTTAACATTTCATGGTGAACTGGCCAATAGGAATGGTGTGAAATCACTATGGAGGGAAGCTGTTATTATAACATACATTAAACATTAAGTAGCATTTGACCTTGTCCTATAAAGATAGCTTTTCAGAAATGAAGATTTTTGACAGTGGTGCATCTTTATTACTGTTGTATTACCCAGTCGCTTTAATAGACATTGGATGGGCCACCAGAGGGCGCTGCAGGACCCTGAATGGAGAGGCTGCGGTTCACTATGATCCCGTCACTACTGTGGAAATTGAGGGGTAATCTTGGTCCTGTGATCCCTTCATTCAAAGCTGTCCGCAGACATAAAGCACAATATTTATAAACTGTGTGGTGGCAACCTTACCTGAAACAGACCTAGTTCACCACGAGGTCTGGTTTAGAGCAGAGCAAGTATCATTTAGACTTTTCCTGAGATTTTTGGGAACTGCTGGTCGTTGCAATATGTTTAGCTTGACTTACAATTCAACACTCCTACGTGATTATGGAAACACAGCCAAGTAACTAGCAATGTCCTGTTATTCCACTTTCTACTGCCAAACGATGACTCTAGAGAAGACCTCGCACTGTATGCATGTCTGCTTGTTATTGAACTTGTTCTTACTCTTACATCGCTCTGGCTGTGTGTAAATTGTCTTGTTTTGATTCACGTGTCATATTTTAACTTTTTAAACCATTTTTTCCCCTTTCTGTGCCTCAGATGTTTCCATTGCTGTTAATCTGTGTCATCTGACTATTTTTAACTGTTAACCTCATTTTGTTAATATTTCATTTTAAGTTAATATTTGTGAATGACAGCTTAATACGTCTGTGTCCTGTTGTTCATTTCAGGTGAATAAAAACTAGTTGATGTGAGCAGTTGCAGGTTCAAGACTTTTTTCCAAAACTGCTTGGGTTGTTGGTTTGATATTTGATATACAACATATTGTGGTCAGGCCTGATTGACCTTAAATTGTTGTGGAATTGAATTAAAGGAGAATTCCACCAATTTGCTAAATTATTACATAATTAAATTGTTTAGACATAAGCAAAGTCATTCACACTGCTGTGAGGGCCAGCTTAGTCAAGACTTTTCGCAGTGAGGGTTCCGACACCTGGAGCATCTAAAATCTGCCTCACTTAAACATACCCCCCCACCAAGAATGGGTTGGAAAACAATCTTATTCGTCTCAGCAATCAGGCAACATACTGATAAATTCAGCTTATAATAGTTTGAATGTTCCAAAGCAAATCAGTTCCCAAAGAAAATATTTTGGATTTATCGCTAGTTTACTAGCATCAACCTTCCTGAAAAAGACAAATTTTCTCCATTTGCTGTTTTCCACATATAAGAGTAAATCCTCAAACAAATGAAAAGGCTAAGGCTTGTTATATGGTCAAAACTCCTTGTTAGGTAAATTTTTTAAAAGATATATTTTAGATATAATACGTCATGGTTGATAGAGCTCCGAAAAGAAAAGAAACCCAGAGAGTAAAAGAGAGTATGATTCTTAAACAAGCACCTCATTCTGCTTTATGAGGTCCTGATTAGTGATCACCTAAAAAAAATCTCATTTAATGAGGAAATATATAAAACTAAAACTGCTGTAATCAACACTCTCCTCTTGCAATGTGACCAGATGGATGACAAAACACTAGAAGTGTGTCAAAAGTAATTATTGGCATTTGCGTAAACAAGAGATTTGTTCTGTAAGAGTTCTGTAAACACTGCGTCTTCTCACTTGTTTTGTCTTTTAAAGAACAATGTTTTTTATTTGGAACAGCAGAAATATTGTAAGCATTTAATTAAAAATAAGGTAAATCTGTTCTGTTAAGTATTTGCACGTCTAAAACATAAAACATAAGAATCTGAACAGTTTTGTAGTGCTCTTATTTTTTTTCCAGAGCTGCAAGAGTTCTTCAAGTTGGTATTTTGAAAAATGGGCGAGCATAAAGAGTGAATTTGACACAACACAAATTATGATCGAGTATCTCCAAGATGGCAGGTCTTGTGGGGTGTTCCCCATATGCAGTGTTTATATTCCTCAAAGTATATATTCGTCAGCATAAACAAAACTGATTCAAAACAGAAATTCACCAGCAAACTTGTTGGCAATTATGGCTTCAGGACATCTGTAGTATGAAACAATTCGCATTTTGCAGAATTATGGCAGACTACGTCCAGTTATGATGCACTCAATTTCAGTTTTTAAATGAGGACATTGGTTTTTCAAATCAGTTAGTTGGTTGGTATGGTTGAGATTGCCATGTAGACACGTATGGGTATGGTGCTTTTAGAAACATATCTGGGAGTTCTGTTTGACCAGAGCTTCAAGTTCCAAAACGGCTCTTTAAAAATTATTTGAAAACCTCTGTACTTTTGTGTGGAGAGGAGAATTTGAGAAAATTGTGGCTTCTCTCTTACCTTTCATTAGTTTGAGAAGGGAGGTTAGTTGGGAAAGTTTTCTGTCGTACGTGAACCGCACGAAATGCTTGCTTTGTTTTTAACCCATTCGCCAAATGAAGCAGGAACACAGAGCACGGGGAGCAGTGTGTGGGGAGATTAGGGCGAGGGTTCGATTCCCAAGACTGCAAAGCACTTCCGTGGTATCCTCGAGCAAGAGCTCGGAAGTGCTTTGCAGTCTTGGGAGTCGAACGCAAGACGTCGCGCCTCAACTATTAAGGTAACAGGTGCCAGTAGTACCTTTTAAATAAAATTACATTTGTTCTGCTAGACCCAGGACTCTGTGACTTTTTCAGTTCCAGCATTATTACATTCAGCGTGGTTGCTCCTCGGTGTCTTTAGATACATGTATTTTTGAATGCAATGTCCGAAAACCTTTTCCCTGTCAATTTTGTTTAATTATTGTTTAATTGTTTTCGGTTGATGTGCTCATTACAAAATGTAGTTTCGTCTTTATCATGTTTATTTTGTGTCAAAAAACATAATTGAATAATTCACGATACATATGTCACTGGTTTAACGTTTTGGACAGTTTCTATCACCATGTGTGTTCATAAACAAAGTAGCACAACTCGCAGAAAAGCGTCCAGAGATACAGTGCTTTCAACGTATTTTATTTTGTACAGTATTACATAGTGCCATTAATGAACGTAAGGCCTACGACTGCAAAAGAAAACACACCCTAACTGTCGTAAGTTCTGACGTAATGGCCATTTTAATTAAGTACACCTTAGCGCTGAGTTACCATAATAAAAGTCAGAAACTATGCAGTATTTATATTACTATTTACAAAAGAGTTTCATGTTACAATATTTTAGGAGCCTGGCTAAAAAAAAAAAAATTTAACTCAATAAATTAATGCTAATGGCTTAACTACACTTCATACATTCATGGAAATGTGACACAGAAGGTCTGAAAACCTTTTCCTGACCCCAAAAAAAGGACGTACACTTCCCACAAATTAGACAGAAGTCTGCTGGGGCTGTATAAATGTAACATAATGTTTGGCATAAAAATAAACGAAATAAAAATGATACAATCTAACATTTTCAATGCAACACCTGACTGGACGTCGATCTTTGACAGATCTAAGCACTTTATTTCAGAGGAAAATGGGTGAGATGATGAGAAGAGGAATGCTCATTTTGTCAGTTGAGGACCTTAGTAAGTTGAGTTAAAAAAAAAACGCTAATGTTTGTCTATTAGCATTAGCATTATGCAAAGGGTCGGCATGCTAACAGTGTCTGTTTGCTTTTGCTACTCCCTTAAAGCCAGCCCTCACTTCCCTGTCCTGCTAATTGGATTGCACTATTTCTTTCTTTTCTTTCTTTCTTTCTTTTCTTTCTTCTAGAAGTCTTTGTGATCCAAAAAAGGAAGTTGTGCTTGCTGGTAACAATCACCAATCCTTTCTCCAAACTGTCCTTTGGGACTCTGCACTGTTTGGCCTGAAGCTGTAAGGAGGACTTGGATGAATAGGGATGAATGAAAGCACGAATACATAGGGGCGAAAAACAAAAATTTCAGCCTCTCCATCAGGATTCCCACCCAAGAAGAACCCAAGTGATATAAGTATGACTTAGTTTATTCAAGGTATTATGGATTTTGTTGTTTTAAACCCAGTCATTGGTCATGATGGTTTTGCACATGAGCAAATGACTGGGATTTCTGAGATTCTTCGATTGCAAAGTCCTCAGGTTTGAAACTGTTTGACTTTTTTTTAGGGCTTTAGGTCTGCATGAGTATGCTAATCTATTCTTACAGTGCTTCAATCATCTGTGTCCATCTAAAGTTCTCTGAAGCTGAATCTCGGCCCAGTAGTTGATATTTTTTAGCTCTGGATTTGTTTCCAGGTGACTGCGGGTATTAGGTTGGTGCTGACTCAACCATGCAGGTCTTCAGTTAATGCTGTGAATTTGCCTTATGGCTGAGAAGGAAAGTCTCACTGGCGGATCACTTTCTACTTGGAAAAACTGGACCGTGGATGCGACTAATATAGCGGAAAAGAAGTACGGGCTGACGGAAGTGGCTTACAACCACTGATAATGTTCACAATCAAGAAATGTGTACACACACAAAGCAGAAGCGCCAACATGTCCAACATGACAATAAATTATAAGGAAGTCCAGCTCTAAGGGAAAACAAAAAGGAGGCAAGAAACAGTAAGAAGGACCACACGCTACGAGAGAGAGAAAATCCAACGTCTAAAACAGGTTGGTCTTGAGGGCACCAGGCTTTCTGTGGAAGGATGAGAGCACACCGGCAAAGGGCCCTGCAGCCATATTGTCCGCTGGCTGCCATGTCTTCAGCAACTCTGGCCCCTGGGGGCCACTCGGGGTCAGGCTGCCTGTCCCGGGCCAGCTGGGAGACTTCAGCCCCTGGTGGACGGACAGGGAGGTGGGTGTGCTGGCAAAGTTGGCCGAGGACACTGACACCGGGCTGGGGCTGAGGCTCCCGGCCCCCGGGCTGCCCATGTTGCCCGAGCTGGGCAGGGAGGCTGTGCTGTCCGGTGTTGGGCTGCAGGTGGACTCTTTGGACTCGTCGTCTTCTGATGAAGAGCGTACCTCACCCGACTTCTTGGCGCTCCCACTGTTGCCTGCATTTCCACCTTTAGAGTTGGCGGCGCGCTCCTGTTTGCGAAACTTGGCGCGTCTGTTCTGGAACCACACCTGTAAATGGGAGGACACCTGTTGTATTAGCGCTAGACCACCGTCTTGCCCCTCCTGCGACCCAAATAAAAGTTGGGGTTTTTTTTATTGCAGTGAAGCTTCTTAGTGTACCCACCATCTATCAGTATATTAAATTAATTGTTCATCCTTGTCTTATTCAAAAGTATCTTATTGTTCTAAAATACAGGTGAGTGCTGCCATTTGTGGTTTTGGCATACTGAGATATATGACACTCTCCTACTGCCTGGTCAACAGTCTAGGTTTGTAGCCCCTCAATTATGGGCAGCTTTTCCCCATCGCCATTATAGTATAAACAGCTGTAATCAGTCTTTTAAGTTGTTTATTGTCCTGTTGTCTCTATGATAATCAGTCTAACTTGTAACCTCCTGTCTATAAGATTTCACTTAAGCTTATGTTGGCCACTTAAAAGTGGCAAGCATTTAATACCTGAAAATATCTATTTGTCTGTCTATAATATGATATAATATAATACATACTATACTATAATATAATATAATATAAAATAATATAATATAATATAATATAATATAATATAATATAATATAATATAATATAATATAATATAATATAATATAATATCTCCCCCTCTCATTCATATATTGCATAAATCAAATGATATGACAATAATTAATAATGATTGATTATGTTTTCACCTGGACTCGCGCCTCTGTCAGGTCGATCTTCAGCGCGAGCTCCTCTCGGGTGTAAATGTCCGGGTAGTGCGTCTCAGCGAAAACGCGCTCGAGCTCCTTCAGCTGTGAGCTCGTGAAGGTGGTCCGGATTCGCCTCTGCTTCCTCTTCTCATTCAGTCCGGACGGGTCCGAGAAGAACTTGTAGGGCACTGAGGTGGGATGGAGGTTTGGAGGGTTTTTAATTTCAGTTTACTTTACATTACCTTCATTTTGCAGTCGCCTTTATCCAAAGTGACTTACAGCATGATCATAATAATAACAACAACAACAAAAAATAATAACAATAGACGTTTTGTTACAGTGTAGGACGCATTTTTAGCCTAAACCCAAAGTGTCAAATTCCAAGTTTTGAGTTCAGCTTCATTCCTGTATTGCAAGTCAGTCTTCCTTAGAAAAATGTTCTTCTCATGAGAACAGTAATTTTTTTGTCCACAATTTTTTTGTTCAGAACACTATAATTATTACTATTATTACTGTTGTTATTGTTATTATTAAGCTTCAGGTTAATTTAGTCGGTTGTACATGAATAAACTATATCAACATCACGTCTAACTTTTACCCAATTATATTATTTATATGCTTATAGTATGTAGTATTGCATTTAGTATATGTATGTATACGTACATAAATATTGATTTGAATGTATGTATATATATTCAAATCAACATTTTTCATCGGGTGGAAAAATACCAGTGAGAAACGGAATCTCATCAAAACGGGCAGATCCCCCATAAACCCCAGGAAACTCCCCATAATCTGCTGTGCGCGTGCACACAGGTGATCATGCTTCCGTGGTCTTTAATGAGGATGAAGATGAGCGTAAAGTGACTCCCTGCACTGATGCCTGGCTGCTGTGAGAAAGAGTTGAGCCCCTTACCCGCGCTGTAGGTGGTGGGTTGGTGGTCTCTCAGAGCCCCGAGCGCGCAGCTGGCCGTGCCGAGGCTGGCGCAGCCCGGGCCGGGCCCGAAGCTGCTCCGGATGGGATTGTACTGGAAGGTGTTGGCCTGGCTGCACGAGCTGAAATCCGCGTAGGCCGACGCCTCCATGGCGGCCATGCACGAGTCGTACGTGTTCAGATACGGGTAATCCATCCGTGCGCCTGGGGAAACACCTCTTGCAACCGCTCCGCTCCGTGTCGCCGTGGGCTCTCCTCCCGGAACCTCCTCCGCCTTCACGCGCTTGGCACATCCACGCACTCACACGCACGCGCTCCTGTCCGCTCAGCTCGCGCCCCGCGCTTATAATAAACCGGGCAGCGAGCGCGAGACAATGGCAGCGCGGCAGAATGTTTGCATGACAATGTCCAAGGGCTCGCGCACAGGTGGGGATAGGGAGGGGGGCATTCAGAGGAAGGGGGAGTTAAAGACTCTGGTCCCTCCTGCACTCCTCTCTCTCTCTCTCTCTCTCTCTTTCTCTCTCTCTCTCTCTCTCTCTCTCTCTCCCTCTCTCTCTCTCTCTCTCTC
>JBBMFX010069322.1:0-10603 GCA_037832545.1 Rhabdalestes septentrionalis
GCTATTTTGAAGAAACTAGAATATAAAACATGTTTTCAGTTATTTCACCTTTTTTTGTTAAGTACAGAACTCCACATCTGTTCATTCATAGTTTTGATGCCTTCAGTGAGAATCTACCAATGTAAATGGTCATGAAAATAAAGGAAACACACTGAATGAGAAGGTGTGTCCAAACGTTTGGCCTGCACTGAACATGTGTACATGTGTCTACATTAAACCCATATGTCTCTTTTTTGTAGTTTAAAATTGAAAGATTATTGTGATCTGGTAACATTGTAAAACAACGTGTTTATTTTTTTAAATAAATACATTTTCACAAGCCACTCAAGTGCCTAGTTTTTATACATAGAATATATAGTGGAGACCGGGTCCAAATGGCTCATTGAGTATTAAAAGTTGCCAACCCCTGGTATAGAGGACATAATGTAGAAGTATAGAGGGAATAAAGGTCTCTTAATAAATACATTTTCATGCTGGTTTAAGGTAACAGATGGATTTATTAAAAATTTGTAGTCATCTTAGTTACTATTCAATAAATAGGGCAATAAGGCTACCAAATTTATTGTAGGTAAGACAGTTACAACACATGAATACTAACTGAGGGTACTGCCAAAATAGTCTCACGTACAACAAGAATGAGAAAGAGATATAGAAAGAGATACATTGGAAAAATTCTCCCAAACTGAAATCACCGTTGACATATTATTTTTTAAAATTTGAACATAGGTGTCTGGACTTTACACTTTGTAAAATATATCCAAATTGGCTTTGTGCAATAATAACAATCTGAATTTATTTCTCTTCCTCAGGCTGCTTTGCTACATTTTGCTTTCCCATTTTTGCCTGCAACACTGCATTTGATGCTGGGGAGTCGTGCATTCTGCCAGGACTGGACTGCTGCTTCTTCTGTTTCCAGTGTTTCGGAATCAGCTTTTACCCCCCTCCAGTATCACTTGCTCTGAGGGCCTCTATCCGCAATCGATATGGCATACAGGTGGGTGTGGGATTGCTTCTAGAACCAGAATATAATGCAGCTGTACAAAAAATCTCACCGGTTGGACTATAATAGGAAATAGAGGTCTTAGAGAATTTAAATGGCCTCACATTATTTCTCAGTACAGATTTATAGGGTTAAAAAAGAAAACAAAATCTCTCATCAAGGGTAATAAAATGAATAACATCAAAATATGTTTACCACCATCTCCCACTTTTACATATAATCAACCCCCACATAATTAATTCAAGCTCCTTAGGCAAGGTAAGGGGGCATTTGGCAGAAACCCGTATCCAGAGTGGCTTACAGTCATTAGTAACAGGGAAAGTCCCCCTGGAGACACTGAGGATTAATTGACTTGCTCACGGACACAGTGGTAGAAAGTTGATTGGTTTAAACCTAGCACCCTAAATGCCACATTAGGTTTACACACTAATTTTCTTTCATAGTCGGTGACCTGAAGTAGCTTTGGGTACATCCTGGTCAACTCAGGCATAAAATTCTATTTCTGCCACTAACCAAAAGACTCTCACATAATTGGTACTAATTATGCATTTTAGTGATAATTTAGGGTTTTAATTGAAACTGATTGAGTCTAGTGTATATGGTAAATTGTTAATAGGGATTTTTGCCATAATATTTCTTTAACATTTTAACCATTTTGTTTTGGGCTTTTTTACTTTTTCTAATGCATCAGGAACATATAATGGTTCTATGACATTGACAATAATGACATTTATGCTTTGTTTTTTGTTTCTGAAGTATATCATGAGTGAACTCTATGAACCTTTGAAAATAACCTAGTTGTATCTTTATAGGGAAGTCTGGTTTCTGACTGTTTGTATGCCACTTTCTGCAACCCTTGCTCCTGGTGCCAGATATCCCGGGAAATAAAGAGACGCCGAGCAACTTTCGCTTTAGTCAACGTCCAGCCAACTGTTGTTGCTGCTCCGACTGTGGTTAGTGTGGCCCCGGCACCTGTTGTGACCTCAGCTGTGGTCTCTCAGTCTATTGTGGTGCGCTGAGGTTAAATGGCCCATTTAAAAACATTTTCCTTGCATTTTATTTGTTTTCCCTATGATCCACTTATGTTTGTGTGGGTTTATGTAACAAAAACATTCATTTTTGCATGACAATTTTCTGGCCTCTCTTTATCCTTTAGAATAAAACAGGTTGTGCCTGGTGCTGTGCCTTTGACTCTTTGTGGAATGAGATCTTTAAAACAATGCCGTGCCCTGGAGAGTCATTTTCCCCGTCCTTCTAGAATTCCATACTAGTGTTTTATTGTAAGCTGAAACAATGTTTTGCTTGGGAAGAAGTTTTTATGGGTGAAATGTCTCTGACAGTTTCTTTTGCATTATATTACCAATCTCTAATGTTCTAATCAAATATTTGTGATCGCACTCCCAGGGAACCAAGCAGAGCGCCTTACATGTTTGTGGTTGATTGAATGGGTGGGTCAAAGAGTTAAAGGCTGAAAAAGCAGATATTTCTAAATGTGCTGATCTTTTGAGACATCACAATAACAATGATTTCACAATGCACTGGGGAGGGAATATGACTACACTACACTCAAACTACCGTAAATACTTTTGTTTAAAGAAAAAACAAAACAATTATGAAAATTCTTGACAGAATGGCCTCCATGCCTGCCTGAGTATACCTGAACTACACCCTATTTTAGTTGAACCGTCTACAACCCACAGCTCGTATTATAAAGGTTAGAATAATAAATAACCAGACAAATTGTCTTGTTTGGTGTTTACCAAAGTCTGTTAAGTTTTGGAGTCTTGCCTGACACTGGTTATCTCCTCAGAAACAGGTCTGTGATGTGAAAGGTCTTTCTCAGGTCTTCAATGTTGTTTTTAATAAATGAAATGCATGCTCAGTGGGTTAGGTGATTGATTTGACCTGTCAGAAACATTTATCTTTGTTGACCAATAGACTATAGATGTTTTTGCATGGTATGGATTTAAATACAAAAAAAGGTAATGTCTGTCAAAATTTTGAACCTTTCAAATTTTCAAAAGTTTAAAATGATCCCTAGATAATTATCACTAGATAGCCCTGTAGCCCTAGATTATTGCATTGACTGGATTTGCTAGATTACATCCACTACACAAAGGAGTTTCTAATTAGGTTTATGCTCCTTCAAGAGGCCAATTTGAAATACAAATTTCATAATGTTTGGGTCAATGGTCGTCAAGCTGTTGTCTAAAAAGTGCCGAACCCAACTTCAGGGGGCGTGAAGAGACACACCCATTTCAGGAATCAAATCTCTTATTCTGTATCTTTTTTCTGTATTCACAGGCTACAATCATGCCCAATGTCATGAGGAATGGTGAGGTCTATGTACACTACTGGTCAAAAGATTTAGAACACCTCAATTTTTCTGTTTTTTTGCATTGAAATTCAAGCAGTTTAATGTCTCATTGTTCATTCTGCAGAAAGTTATCCCCAGCTATGTTTCCATAAGTGTGCAGTATGCAGCTTTGCTCTCACTCTTCAGTCCAGTTCATCCTAAAGCAGCTTGATGGGGTTTATGTCTGGAGACTTCTGGCCACTCCATGTTTTCCATCTCATCAACTTGTTTTTTGTTTTCTTTTCTTATAAGGTAGTTCTGGCAGAGCTTGGAATTATGTTTTGTGTCACTATCTTGCTGTAGGAGGAATGAGGCCAACCAGGCACATACCAGTGGTACTGCATGAAGCTGGAGAATTATTTCCCACTTCTGGGTAACCTTACCATTTTTAAACCTCTCGTAGTCCAGCACTGTCCTGTGTATCATTTCATGCTTTAGACTGCAACAGTTAGAATTTCAATTTAAAAAACTTGAAACACTGGGTGTTCTAAAACCTTTGACCAGTAGTGTATATGATATTGTTCACACTTGAGGAAACCTTTGGATTATTTCATAATATAATATTAAGCACCAATTTTCTACACTTTTCATTTTATATCATTCTGGTGCAAGTTTAATTTTTCTGGATTAGCTGCCAATGACATTTTGTACCAGAACTCTAAAGGCTGTTTTTTAGTTGAGCAAACTTCACCCAATCCTTTCCATTCATAAGACTTGTGGTTTGGTGTAAATCCTCTGAGGTTACGCTGGTATGAGCTGCTCTTTAACACATTTTGTTCTGCATTCTGCATGTTCTTTGACTGTTTTTCTTCAGGACCTAAAGTGCTTTTGGGGGGTGTCAATGTCTGTTTTTGGTAGCATGCTATGTTGCTCACTGACATTTTATATTAATGATATCATTGTAAACTACCATCAGCAGCAAACAGGCCCTGAATTCAAATCTAGAATCAGCTCAAGACATTTGTATAGTGCTACACTCAAGGGACTATTTATTTATTGTTCTTTGAAATGCATGGACTGTTTAGATAGTGGTGCCATTAGTTTCCAATGACTAGCTTTGCTGGTGATGGTTTGTTCTCAGATATTTGTTGTGTTTTAATCCTATAATGCTGCATTGATGTGTTTATTTTGTGCTGTATTCTGTTATCTGACCCTGTGTTTATTCTGAGGATGTAGCTATTTAATAATATATAATATAAAATGACATTTCTCTCAAAGTATGCAAAAGCAGAGAGACCTTAATCTATTAAAGGTTACATTTTTTCTGACTAATTGTTCTAAAGTTCTTCAAACCCCTGGAACTCTGTGGCTATATAGTGAGTTTTCAGCAATAATTATAGTAAACAAAAGTATTTTGATCATGTTGTAGTACTGATTATTAACAAACAGTAGACATCAATTGTCAATTAAAATAATAAAATAAAAGCAATTTTTAAAAAACTTTTAATAAGGAAAAAACGAGATGTTAGTTGAATCAGTCCACTCAATATCCATGGCATTTTTTTCTTCACTTAATTAAGTGGTTGAACCCAATGGGTTTTTTTCAGATGTGGGTTAATGCTAATATAATTCAAAAATCATAAGAGTTACAAACAACTCTTACTAAATCTTACCATATTTGATAAAACAAGATTTTTTGACTTGCCTTAAAGTACTTTGCTTTTGCAAATACAGTTTGCTATTTGGACAGCACACAGTTTGGCAGTGTCATTGTGACACTGAACTTTGTCCAATGTCACTGTGACATTATGTTACTCAATCTTTTTTGTAAAAATGAAACAACGAATCCCAGTTCTTTGAATTTATGACTCTGTCTTGGCATGGCAAGACCACAAGTCTCTGCAAAATAATTCAAACCATCTGAAACCACAATAGACTAATCCTTAGGGATCTGAAATTTGAACATGTGCCTGTATTGCCGAGGGCAGGATATTGTTGTACCTGGTTGATAGGAACAGAAGAGAGCAATAGAGAGAGAGAGTCAGGAAACTGGTGTTCTCTGATAAAGCCCAATGCACTGACTCACACGCTGGATTCATAATCACCGTTAAACCCGCTTTTGTTTTTCTTTTGGCTCCTCTCCTTCTCTTCTGTACTTCCCACCACTGTAATAAAAATAGAAAAATAGCAATTGAGGACAAGAAAGCATGTGTCCACACCACACACACACATACACACACCCACACATACACACACACACACACACACATACTTACATGCACACAAACACACACACATTGATTTATTTCAAATAAGGACATTTGCAGAGGGAGAAAAAATTATTTAATTCCCGGCTGAATTTGATTCCTGAGTTTGCTGGCCTACAAAAAATGAACAGCCTCTAATTTAAAGGGTAGTTTCATTTTTATGGAGAGAGAGAGAGAATATCAACCAAAATTCAAGAAAAAACACATTAGGCAAAAGTTATAAATTGATTTGCATTTCACTGAGTGAAATAAGTATTTGCTACCCAAGCAAAACACGACTTAGTACTGGCTGGAGAAATCCTTGCTGACACAGCAGTGACATTTCCTGTAGTCGGTCACCAGGTTTGCACACATCTCAGGAGGGATTCTGGCCCACTTCCCTTTACAGAAACTTTCCAAATCTTTTAGGTTTCTTGGCTGCTTCTGCTCCTCAAAGGATTTTCTATAGCATTGAGGTCTGGAGACTGGCCAGGCCACTCCAGGACCAGAATGTGCTTCTTCTTTAGCCACTCCTTTGCTGCCCTGGCAGTATATTTTGGGTCATTGTCATTCTGGAAGACCCACAACCCAATTTCAGTGTCCTGGCTGAGGAACGGAGGTTCTTGTCCAAGATTTAACGGTACATGGCTCCATCAATTGGCCCCTCAATGCGGTGGAGTGATCCTGTACGCTTAGAATACTAAACATCCCCAAGTGTAATGTTTGACTTTGGGGATGGTGTTTTTTTGGGTCATACTAAGCATTTCTCTTCCTCCTAACAGGGCAGCTCAGTTTGATTTTTGTCTCATCTGACCACAGCACTTTTTCCCAAGCTTTCTCCGAATCATTTAGATTTTCACTGTTAAGATTAAGATTTGCTGTACATACTTGTACAGGGAGACCTTGCAGGCACTGCAAGATTTCAATCCATTATAATGTTACCAATGGTGTTCTTAGTGACTGTGGTTCCTTGAAAATGACACTAAAACCTAAATTACAGTCTGTTCATTTTGTTTAAGTCTGCAAACATACAAATTCAGCAGTAACTGATTTAAAGCACCTTAAAGTGTAACAGTAGCTTTACTACATACTGTTTTGATGAAACCATACTGACACCACAGTGTCACAATCCGGTTGTCCCAGGTGAAGTAGGGGATGCAGATTTACATTACCTTTGATCTTTATTATAAAACAAGAAGGCATGTTCTAGTGAAGTGTGATGGTGAACTAACACCCAAAACTAGAAGTGAAACATTCTTTATAGGATACGTGCACAAACCAAAGACTAATCTAATCACAAACATTATTTAATCCCTGCTCAGCTTATTCATAAAGAGTTCCCAGATGACCAGGGAAACACCCACACACCCGTGTCTGACTAAGAGTCCCTATATGTCCTAAAGACATTACAGTACTCCCACCTTGCCCAAAATTGTGAAGCTCATGAACCTTACCTGACACAGGTTCTCACTAAGAGGTCTGTGATATTGGCAGGAAAATTGGCTGAGTAAAACAAATTGAACTTTAGGATATGTGAGCAAAGGCCACGTGGAACTGTATCAAAACCATGTCGTTTAATAGCCTTTAAACAGACCAACCTTTAGTCAAATAAATCTACCTACTTACATCTAGCTTTGTGGTATAATCATTCACTATTTTATAAGGCACACTCACCATTCATGTGCACTTTGCTAAGAATATAGCTGAGTCATTTTTTAAGTATACATTGATGTTAAATCCATGGAATATATGTAATTAGGTGCAACCAATACTTTAGTGTTTCAGTCCAAGGAGCCCCTCAGTACAACAAAAAATAAACAGTGCTTGGTCTTGTCTCACGCAACCTTTGGAAATTCCCCTTTTTTGGAGCACAGGAAAACGCTGTCCTTAAACAGAAACTTCGAACACAATCAATCATTGTTTCATTGAGTGAACAATCAGAGACAGTTGGACGTGTGATTAGGTGCCTAGCAACCTGCTTATTATCTCGCCCTGCACCCTCACCTCCTCTGGTTGCCTTGGCACCTAATGACCAAGCATACTCACACAAAGCACTGTTATGCCCAGAGCCACATGCCCCACTTGTACTCGGGTGACGAACTCTGACGTCACATGAGTATAATTTTGAAGCTATATTAGCTATATTAAATTAGTAATATTGTTAGAACCACATTTCTATTCACATTATGTTTATATTTATTTTACACTTTTAATCAATGATGCTGGAGAAGTAAGTGTATGTGTTTGTGCCATTATAATTACCGTTGCTTAAAAACAGTGCCAAAATGGGTTTATTATAGCAAATAGCCTATTCATTATAAAGTATTAGGACATCCCTACTTTAGAACTATTAAAACAGAACAGGAAGCAGGTTGGTTTCATATGTTTAATAGTTCTTGACTGATGAAAATAGTTCTTGACTGATGAAAATACCTACATTTGAAATTATATTTTTCCTTTGCATCGTTTTTGTTAAGAAATATGTTTGGCTTGAATAAAAAAAAGAAAAAATTCTACATGAAAAAAAACATCTGTCAGAAACTGTTTGACTGATTTTTAATTTTGAGATGAATTTGGTCAAACTACATTATAAATTCAATACACCATTAGTTGTGTGCAAGTAATAGGCATAAGCTGAAGTAATAGGCATAAGCTTCTGGAATGCATGAGCAGAGTAAGAGATATCATTGCTACTAGAGCTGAGCTCTTCTGCAATGAGAAAACAGGCTTCTTTGTATTCAACCCACTCTGTTGTCTAATGCCCTAGTTATAAGTGGTGAATAACCAAGTGTTATTGATTCACTTCAAGAAAAATAAAAGGCCCATCATGAGGTAAAGAACAAGCCCTGCATTCGTCTGTTAATGTTTGATGTGACTCCCCTTTATAAGTAAATGAACCTTGAGCAGATGACAAACACCACTGCAGCATTACTAACAACTTATTTTTCTGGGTCTGCTTACAAAACTATTCATACTACTAGGTAAGAAAAACTCTCTGTTACCTTTTTTTAAAATGTCGTGCAATGTATGCCATGCTGTTTGTGATAAGAGTAAATATACAGATTAGTAGAATAACTGTTTACCCATATTAGTATCACTGTACAGCCTTGACCATGTGATCGCAGCTATCCCTGCACAAACTGTCTAGTCTTCTATCACATATTAATTCAGTAACCAAATATTTAAACTTAGTGGTGTTGTCCTGAGGGCATTCAGAAAAGGTGTGTTTATACTGACACATCATGTGACACTTAGATCGCATACAGGTGGAAATCATTTCATTAATTATGTGACTTTTGAAGGACATTGGTTGCACCAGAACATTTTAGGGGCTTTGTAGCAAAGGACATGCCAAATTTGTTTTTTTAATTTAATTTTTGTTTTTTATCACATATTAATTCAGTAACCAAATATTTAAACTTTTTTAACCTATTGCCCGTTCCTCAAGCAAAACTGCTCTAGCTCCTTCATGTTAGATGGTTTTTGCTTGTGAATAGCGATTTTTAAGTCTGACCACAGATTCTCAATTAGATTGAGGTCTGTATTGATTTTTAATGGGCCAACACCTTTCCAAAACATTTAAACATATCAAATGTGTTGCTTTTGCAGTATGCTTCGGGTCATTTTCCTGCTGGAAGGTGGACCTCTTTCCCTGTGTCAAAGTACAGGCAGACTGGCAAATATTCCTGAATTTAGCACCATCCAATTTACTTCGACTCAGACCAGTTTTCCAGTCCCTGTTGCTGAAAAACATCACCACATCATGATGCTGCCACCACCATGTTTCACTGCGATGGTGGTGTTCTTGGGGTGATGGGATGTGTTGGGTCTGTCCGAGACATAGTATTATCATTAGTGGCCGAAAAACTCAATTTTAGTCTCATCTGACCAGAGCACCTTGCTCCATTTATTGGTGAAGTTGCCCACATGCCTTTTGGCAACCTCAAATCTTGCCTTCTTATTTCTAAGTAATGGCTCTTCGGAGCTCTATGGAGTGTATTGTGGTCCTATAGACAGATACTCCTGTCTTTGTGCTGCCACTCTGATTAATGCCCTCCTAGCCCAGTCTGGGAGTTCTGGTGGGCAGTCCACTCTTGGTAAATGAGTTGTGGCCCCATTGTTTTTCTGTTTGAAGATGATGGATTTGATGGTGCTCAGGGAAATCATCAAAGATTTTGATAATTTTTTAAATAACCCAACCTTGATTTCTCAACAAATTTGTCCTTGACTTGGTTGGGGTGCGCCTTGGTTTTCCTGGTGTGACGCCTATTGCTTAGTGGTGTTGTCCTGAGGGCATTCAGAAAAGGTGTGTTTATACTGACAGATCATGTGACACTTAGATCGCACACAGGTGGAAATCATTTCATTAATTATGTGACTTTTGAAGGACATTGGTTGCACCAGAAAATTTTAGGGGCTTTGTAGCAAAGGACATTTGTTTTTTTTATTAAATTTTTGTTTTTTATATGTATTTCCCCTTTGGAACTGCATTTCTATAGGAATCACTTTTTATTGGACATTTTATTGTACTTTCCGAGCAGTGAAGCATAGTCAAAAATTAATTATTCAAGTCTGGCAGCAGAATTACTGTGGTTTTGTTGGACAAGGTAGGGGTGAATTAATAAATTGTACAACCACAAATGTTCAAGTAAAACAAAGTGGTAGATGTGTCTGATAAAATGACCACTGAGTGTAGATACTAGGTAGATGTACATAATAAAGTGTCTAAAATGGAGGTTTTAAGCAAACCTTTCTCCGCTATAACAATAAGTAAACCCTATCACAAAGTAGGAATGTATAATAAACACCATCATTTAAATGTTTATCTGAATGTCCCACACAAATGTAAAAATTTGAGTTTATTCCTCTGTTTTTATAGGAATGGAATGGTGTAGAGAGTTTTGCCTGGTTCTTTTAAGCTTGCTGTGGTTACTTTCACATCCTGGTGGCTGTCACAACAACAGTAACATCTTGGTGGTTCCCGCTGATGGCAGCCATTGGGTTAATATGGAGGTCATTTTAAAACATTTGCATGCCCGTGGGCACAACTTGACTGTGATG
>JBBMFX010069333.1:0-10603 GCA_037832545.1 Rhabdalestes septentrionalis
TTCACAATAATAAGTAAATATATATAACAGAATGTTATATATTTCACAATGATTAGTTGTATTTCACAATATAATTCATTATTATTTCATAATACTTTTGAACACTTTGGAGTTCCATAGATCTCTGCCTCATCATCATAGCCTCACAGTCACAGCATCAGAGGACCAGCCTCATATTCACAATCTCGCAGTCACAGTCTCACAATAAGAACTACACTCACAGCATCATAATCATAATCATAACCACAGGCTCATAATAATACCATATACCTTATAATAACAGCAATTTAATAGCAACCTCAGAAAGACAGCCCTACAACAACAGCCTCATGATCACAGCATCACAATCACAGCCTCATTATTACAAACTTAAAGTCCCAGCCTCGCAGTCTCTACCTCGCAGCCTCACCATCACAGCATCATCATCACTGCCTCATGATCTCAGCCTTGTAATCACAGGCTTATAATCACATTCACGCCCAAAAGAGTCTCAGGGTTTTACAGTAGCCCTATAATGAGGTTTTATTAGGACTATACATGTACACAGTTCCTTTGGAAGGAAGAGGAATTAGGAAGTGGTAAAATGATGATGATGACGATAGTAATAAAATGTTCTTTCTCATATGTAGATTTGGGACACGGCTGGTCAGGAGCGGTTCAGGAGTGTGACGCATGCTTACTACAGAGATGCTCATGGTGAGGTCTTCCTGTCTGATCTGATTAAAAGTGATGCAGAGTGATGAAGTGACAAAGTTTGGCCTTCAGTTTGGGCTGTAATAATCAAAACACCTTCAAAAAGAAGAAACCTGCTTTCTATAAATGTTATATATCTATATATGCAGTGCTTGAAGTGGGAAAAAATAAGTGCAGGAACTCTAATTTTCAGACATATTCTCAGGCCACTGTCGCTGCGTCAGATCAGTTGCAGTAAGTACCGGAACGCAGAAAAATTGACGGAACCCAAAAGATGAAAATACAGAAGTTCTGGAACAGTGTACCCCTGCGTTCCGGCACACTTCAAGCACTGTTTATATGTTTAGATATTCAACTGTTATTTAAAGAGGATTTATGCTCTTGTGACCCTGAAACATTCTGGGTTTCTCATTTAGTGACACCAAAAACATTTTTCTTTATATTTACTTTGTTTTCTTAACATATTGTGTGAATGAAATTGTACATGAAGTACATATAACATCCAGAAGCTCTAAGTGTTGTTGAATAAGAAGGAACATTTAGATTTTGTCAAAACATGCCGATCAAATAATCTCCACTTTTTCAGAAACGCAGGAGCCAAAATGAGGAGTAGAAATAAACACAAGCAGGAAAAAAGAGGCAGAATAAATGGTGGAACAGAAAAATGAATTCAGGTGCAGAAATTTAAACGTAGGAGAAGAAGTGCTGGACCTCCGATGTGGACAGTAAATAGTGAAGGGTAGCTGGAAGCCTTTTTGGGAGGAAATGGCATTTACATAATGATTCCTAATTACAGTCATTACTGAAGGCCTCATTCTTTCTCTCTTTAATGACGCTTTTTGAAGATGTATGTCATTTTAACAGATTTTGTTCTCAGGCTCCACTTTTACTGTTTACTCAAAATATTGCATTCAGAGAAACACTTTTGTCTTCAGTGAAAAAAGGGAATCTGAAAAGAGTGATGTTCAGTGAAGTGCAGTCAATTCATAAGTGTACGAAAAGCTTTAAAACCTTCATAGTGTGAATTAACTTTCAGAAACCATAGCACTGGTATAATATATGTTGGAATTATTTCAACAGTTTGTAAAATATTGGATGAATACGCTCATGTAACCTGAGGTTATTTCTGCAGTTTGTGTTACAGCACTGTATTTATAAATCCTGGGATTATTTCTACAGTATTTCCACACAGTATTTCTGAAATTTTATGTGGAATATTTCAGTAGAACCATTTGTACATTCCACTCCATCTGAGGAAGACTAACCTTCCCACCACACACACAGACACACACACACACACACAGCCACACACAAACGCAGTATTTATAAAAACACAGACAGTACCTACCACACATTCACACAGAGGATCTGGCCAGGTATTCTGGAGCAGTGTGTTTTACAGCAACTGTGTATATGTGGTTCTGTGTAATAATCACGTTATTCTCTTTTCAGCTCTGCTCCTTCTGTACGATGTGACCAATAAAGCTTCATTTAACCACATTCAGGTAAAATCACCTATCCTTTACACTCACACACACGCACCCTGGTCTAAAGTGATTGGCTCTGTGTGGTGATCTATTGAAGAGTCACATGTGGTGCTGTGTTTGAGACCAAATACTGCTGGGGCATTTCACAGGTTTAGTCACTGAGTATCCGTTTCAGTATCACCAAATTAAAGAGAGAACTTTATTTAACAATGCCATTCTGGCCACCCAGTATCAGTGATTTAACTTATATTGAATATCACACATGAAGGACTAATCAATGATTCAATCATTTGAAATCAGTAATTATTTTTGAGCTCTGCTGTGCTGTGCTGGTTTGTGCTATACTGGATTGTTCTGGATTGGCTGTGCTGGACAATACTGGTTTGCGATATGTTGTGATATGTTGTGCTGTGTTGTGCTGTGCTGGTTTGTGTTGTGCTGCATTGTACTGTGCCGTGCTTTAGTGCGCTGTGCTTTGGTGTGGTGTTTTTTGTTTAAATGTTCTTTGCTGCGTCATCCTGTGCAGTCCTGTGTTTGTTTGCACAATGCTTTGCTGTGCTGGTTGGTGTTTAACTGTGCTGTGGTGTATCATGCTGTGCTGTACTATGCAGATTGGTGTTGAAATGTGCTGTGCTGTGTTGTGTTTTGCAGGTTTATGATGAACTTTTCTGTGCTGTGCTGCAACAAACTGTGCTGAAATAAGCTAGTTTGTGCTGTGTTGTACTGTGCTGTGCCACATCATTTTATGCTGTACTGTGCTGGGTGGGTGATGATGTGCTTTGCTGTACTGTGCTGAGCTGAATTTTGCTGAACTGTGCTGTGCTGTGCTGCATTATGCTGTGCTGGCTTGTGTTGTTCTGAATCATGCTGTGCTGGCTTGTGTTTGCTGTATCATGCTGTGCTAGATGTATCAAACTGTGCTGTGCTGTGCTGTATTCTATCCTGTTGTACTAGGCTTTGCTGTGCTATGTTGTGCTTAACTATGATGTGCTTTGCTCTGGTGGTTTGTACTGTGCTGCATCATGCTGTGTCGCGTCTTAAACTCTGCTGTGCTTGTCACACTTCCGCCCAGCAACCACTGGAGGGCGCTGTAGAACTGTGGGGGGAACCTTCGTGTCATCCCTGCCGGCAAGGCCGGAGGGATCAGCCCAATTATTGGACTAAAGTGTCACATGTTATTCCACATTGTTTGCCTCACCTGTCCCCACTTATTAGTTCTTTATCTCACCTGTGTCTGGTTATGTTCATTATGTTTAGTCTATGTCTATTGGCTCTCCCCTGCTATTTATGTTCACTGTTCCTTAGTTGTAGCACGAGAGCACACTTTCACCTACCCTGCTGTTATGTTGTTTTTTGTTTCATTCTGGCCCGCGAGCCTGTTACTTTCCTGAATTAAGTCTGTCAATAAAACTATCTTTGGATGGCAACCAGTGCCCGTACTTCGTACTACTCCTTCCTCAACGGCCGCCATACGACAGTGCTATGCCCGGCTGTATTTTGAGGAGGGTGAACACAACATAACTGCTTTTTGTTGTATCTCAGCTTGTCTCTGTGAATCTCTGTACAATGTTTTCACTGTTATTAAGTGATCCTTCATACAGCACCCACTTGTGAGGGGTAGATGACTTTTCAGCATTCCTCCAAGTTCACATTAGCAATGGTACATTTTATTTGCTTATTCTTTTCATTAGAGTATGTTAACTGGGTAACAATGAGTTGGACTACATGTCTGGAGGCTGATGTACATTAACATTGCTGCTGATTCACACATTGATTATTGTGCAAGGGGCAGCTGATTATTTCTGTGGTGATGAGTTATGGAAATGATGGAATTGCAAATGATCTGAGCGACATTGTTAAATGTTTTATGTATTTAATTTCCAAAAAGCTTATTATACCTTCAAACCAAATCTTGTCATCTTCACACATTGCTGGTAACAGGCCAGTGGATCCAAAAAGAGAAAGAAATTGGAATTGGAACATTAATAAAACTTTTAACTTGAGGGCAGAATGTTTCATTTTAAAGGTGTAATTACCAAAAGCTGTATCTCCTGCAGAATTGGAAATCACAGCGACTCAGACAGTTACCATTGCAAGCTGAGGCTGGCTCTTCATTTAACTGTGTGACACTAAGTGAAAATGTCTGCCATCATTCCTGGACTGGTCATGAAGTTGGCTGGACATCCATTTGGTTTTGAAGTGATTAGGTTGCGCTCAGCAGTTGTGGTGTCCAAACTTTAGAGTGTCTTTCAATGCCCAGTGGGTTCACCCAGTCACTGCCACTAGGCCCTCCACCCCACCAACCTCACAAACCCTCCTACCCACTTAAGTCTAATGACCCATTTAGGGTGCAAACATCTGTTCATCACTCTCAGACTTTCACTCTCAGAGTAAAGAAAGACAAAGTGTGCCTACAGTGGTGCCACAGAAACTTTGGTTTACCAAACCGGTCCTCAGGGACAACCAAAATGTCACTTGTACTCTAGCCCATCTCACAACACGTAGGATAAATTTTGGATTGAGGAGCACTTTGAGAAACATTTCTCCAAAGAACCAGGTTTTGTGACTGTGACAACCAAATGTAAAGGTGAGGTTCTAATGTAAATGTTTTAATGAATGTAACTGTTCTGTTATGGTAAGTAAGTAAATGTAGCTTTATTGACATCTTGCTTTATACCTATAGTACACAGTAAGATGAAATATCATCCTCCAGGTGCAACATAGGACACAACAGAACCAAAAATATAAATATTTAAAGTCCTGAGATGCCTCTGTGTTTAGCTAACATGCCGCCATCTTGGATCGAAGGCTTGTGTGTGTACCTCTGTTGTTTTGCTACAGGTAAGACAGTGTGGGGTAGTTTTGGATGCCGTTCTGGACACACAGTGGATTCCTGGACACGTACCTTGCATACAGAGATTGTGTGTGTGTGTGTGTGTGTGTGTGTGTGTGTGTGTGTGTGTGTGTGTGTGTGTGTGTGTGTGTGTGTGTGTGTAGGAGAGAGAGAGAGAGAGACAGAGAAGTTGAGTCAAAAGAACACAACAGATGGGGGATCACAAAGAGCAGCACGTTTGGGACACCTACGTTTTAATTCATGCCCAAACACACTGTGTGTAGTAAGGCCACCTCCCCTTGGATAAACAGTCTGTTTAATACTTGGTCTCTTATTCAGACAGGGGGGGTCTCTGGACTACTTTAACACCACAGTGCCCCCATTGCTGACAGGTGTTCACACACAGCTTGTGTCTCCATAACTAAGGCCTCACCGATAGAACAGGTCACACATGACCCTGAGGTAACCCTAGCCATGGGCTACAGGAGTATAAAAGAGTCTGGAGTTCTCTGGAGTGATGGAGCTCCATCCAGTACATTTGGAATGAGTCTGAGTTGCATTTGTGATCCAGAACTTATCATCTGTTATCAATATATGATCTCACTAATGCTCTCAGGGCTGAATGCAAGTAAATGTTCACAGCAGTGTTCCAGCATTAATGCTTGACTTCATTGAATCTCTGGGCTGCAATCAAATCCTCACAGCAATGCTTTCCCATCAGTAACTGTCCTCTCTTACGCTCTAGTGGCAACAATCAAATTCTCACAGCAATGTTTCAGCATCATTACCTGAGCTCACTAATGCTATAAGGGCTGCAGTCAGATCCTTACAGCAATGTCTCACTTCTCAGAAGAGGAGAGGCTGTAAAAGTAGAGGAGGAAAAGACCTCACCTATTGACACCCAAAATGAATGAAGGAGCTGTTTAGATTTTATGGAGCTATTTTGATTTACACTTCCGTCTCCAACTCACTGTGTCGAACAGAAGAGCAGTGTGAGCAATGTAGAGTTTTTCAAATATTCTGAGTGTAATTAGACCTGAGTGTTTTTTATTTGTCTGTTTCCATGGCTGCGTCCTTAAATGCCGCATTTCCATCACTTGGAGCCAAATCCCTTTGAGTGTCGAATCTCAATATGTGTGAGACATTTAAGAAATTTGATTGGTCCACATGAAATTCTGTTACATTAAATTTGGCCAGAGTGAGCACTGTACGTTTGATTGGTTTCTCTCTTGCACCATCTTGCCTCCATCAGTTTCTCCCTCTCACACTTTCCCTTTCTTTCTTTGTCTCTCTCCATCTCCCTCTCTTTCACACCATCTATATCTTGTTGTCTCTCTCTCTCTCTCTCTCTCTCTCTCTCTCTGTCTCTCTAGGCTTGGCTCACAGAGATCCATGACTTTGCTCGGGAAGATGTGGTCTTGATGCTGTTGGGAAACAAGGTGAGGGTCTCATGCTTCATCCTGTTTCTGTGGTTTCCTCTGAAGGTGGCTCGGACTGGAGGACAGCATTTGATCCTTGGTAGGATTAAAGCGAACTGTGCTTAGTGGTGTGTGTGTGTTATGTGAAATGAACATTATTGATAATGTTTACATTAGTTCATTAGTACAAGCTGGAGACTGACTGACTTCTAGATGACTGACTACAATGTGATTGACTACCGACTGACTGGCAGACTACTGATGGACAGACTGACTGAATGACTGACTAACTACTGCCTGACAGACTACTGACTCACTGACTACAAACTCATTGACTATTGATGGACTGACATCTGACTGACGGACCGTTGACTGAAGGATGTAGCTGAGAATGAGGATGAACTATTTGTTTGCTTTCAGGCTGATGCCACTCAGGAGAGGGTTGTGAAGAAAGAGGAAGGTGAAAAACTGGCAAAGGTACTTACAAACAGACACATATAAAAGTGTCTTTAAATGTCTTTTTTCCCTTTGTTGATCCCAAGTATGTTAATTCATCCAGTTTGTGTGTATGTTTATACAAGACCTTTATACCAGGTCTTCCTATATAAGGGACAAAGTATTTGGCTGGTTAGCCATTTCTCAGAAGCTGTGACACTAATTCAGGAACAGCAGTTCTTTATACAGTGGTGCACTCATGTGGATCAGAGAAGAGTTTCCCTGTTTTACTTTTTCAGGAGTTCAGTGTTCCCTTCATGGAAACCAGTGCCAAGTCTGGCTTGAATGTGGAACTGGCCTTCACTGCAGTGGCAAAGTGAGTCTAATTCATAGATCATAGTCTATAATCATATAATATTGACTTCCCTGTTTATAATGTCAGCCTCTCTCTTTCTTTCTGTCTCTTCATCTTGCTCTCTCTCTCTCCCTCCATCTCCCTCGTCCACTTTTTTCAGAGAACTGAAGTACAGGGGGACGGAGGAGTCTGATGGTCCACAGTTCCAGCTGCAGGAGTATGTTAACAAGGAGACGAAGGGAGCTGGCTGCTGTCACTCTTAAAACAAGCGTGTGTGTGTTTGTGTGCATG
Organism: Rhabdalestes septentrionalis; assembly: GCA_037832545.1. Taxonomy (NCBI): domain Eukaryota; kingdom Metazoa; phylum Chordata; class Actinopteri; order Characiformes; family Alestidae; genus Rhabdalestes; species Rhabdalestes septentrionalis. The sequence goes on from JBBMFX010069333.1 coordinate 7,513, forward strand.
TGTGGTGTGTGTGTGTGTGTGTGTGTGTTTGTATGAGTGTGTGTGTGTGTGATTTAGTGTGTGTATGTCAGATGTCTCCCTTAATCCATTGCCTCATACATCTCTTGTATACAAGGGTTGCATAGATTCGACTAGTGGAGAACAGTATGTGAAGGACAGGGGAGGGAAAAACTGCAGTGTGGATACAGGAGCAGAGGGCTTTAATATAGTAATACATCAGCAGTGGAACCTGTCTCAAAATTGCCCATGTATTATGTGAAAAAACAAGGAAAAAACAAAACAAACAAACCAGTTTGAAATAAAATAGAACACCACAAAGGCACAAGTACCTACAGCTCCAGACAGAATTCCACAATAAGTATTTATAGCAGGATTGCAGGAATGTTTTGTTCCTACAATCCTGCTATAAATACTTACTGAGAACCTTTAACAGTCCCACAGTACTGTTCCACATGGAAATAATGCAGTTATTTTGACTGCTGTCCATCTTCTTGCAACTCAATTTCACACACACAAACACGCACACTACTCCTGGTCCCTTGGTTATTTATATATCATTATATAGTCTCATTGTTTGGGTGTTCACAATCTGTACTTATTCTGTGTAACTTAAATTTGAATGTAATTAATATGGACCGCTCAAGCACAAGTACAATGTTCTGTCTCTTTTCAGTAAATGTAAACTGGTGTAAATGGCTGTAAACTAGTGAAAACGAATGTAAAATTGTGTACATTCATGAACTGTGCTGAAACTGATGAATATTAAGTATTTAAATTAGTTAAATATTCAATGAAGGGGTCAAGATGTGACCTGTCGTCATATAACTCCCATGTGAATTATGGGCCATTGAGTATATGGTGTTGTCAGCATCGGTACCAGAACCATATTATGTGCAACCAGCACAGCGGTTGTGTGCTTGAAGTGTATGAAGTGTAAAGTACAGAGTATCCAGGGATTTGTTGGGGTACAATTAGGTGTTTTAGGGTGTAGTGAAGGGTTGAAGGGCTTTGGTTACATGTTGGTGTAATGTCTCTTTCAAACAAAAAGTGGAAAAAACTTTAATGTTGAATGAAAGTAAGGTAAAGTGCCCCCTTATAGTCACACATGAAAACACCACAACACAGAGTGAACAATGTGAAATTCTTTCTCTGCATTTTACCCATTCACTAAGTGGGCTACCACCAACAAGGGGCACCCCAAAGCAGTGTCGGGTGGTACCTTACTCGAGGCTACCACAGTGATGTAACTAGCAGTGTTGGGATTCAAACCCACAACCTTCTAATTGCAGGGGAACGCCCTAACCACTAGGCCACCAGCTGAAAATATTTTATTCATCTGAGGGGAAATTGTTTTTGTTACGACTGCACAGACACAGAGACAAGGACAATATAAAATATAGTATAAACATAACGTCAAATAAAAATCTCCAGAAACTACTCCTATTCTGAAAACACTATGCTATAAACACAGTACCTTGCTCAGTGATTTCACCAGCAGTGTTGGCATTTGAACCTACAACCTTCTGTTTGCAAGGGTACAAGCTAACCACTAGGCCTCCAGCTGCCCCAGTTGTATTTTTGCCAGTTGTGGCTGCCAATAATAAAGACTCTGTCTATGACAAAGGGTTCAACTTCTAATTTAAAGAAACATCTTGAGGTAAGCAATGCTTTCAAGTTCAAACTCAAGTTTAAAGAAAGAACTTGGGGACTCTGATCTTCCTTATGTTTCTAGTCCATTTATGGATAAAGATAATAAACAAGTAATGATACAGCAGAACACATGCCTTTCACAAATGTGATTTTAATGTCACGTGTACTTTCTACTGTGCAATAATTCATTCATTATTACATTTAAAAATGAAAAAGAAAGGCATGGAAATTTGTAAGCTGTGTTTGTGTATGTGTGTGTGTACTGCTCTGATAACGATTTAAAATCAATATTTTTTAGCGATCCTACAGGATTTTGTTATGACCGTACAGATACACAGATACAAGAACAATATAAAATATACTATAAACATTAAGTCAAATAAAACTCTCCTGAAAGTGCTCTTTACTGAATACACTATAATATGTACACAAAATGCTGTGGTCAGTAAAAAAGGAGGATGAAAAATAAAAATACAATTGCTGCTGCTCCTCTACTAAATTAACACAGATAGTGATGTGGAGTAGTTCTCTATACCAAGTCTCTTATTTTATATGATAGTAACATACGTAGTGATACTGCGCATTATCCTAAAATGGATAGCTTTAATTTATTAATTAACTAAAATAACAACCTGAAGGGTGTATGTGTGTGTGTCTGTGTGACTGGTATATGATAGACTGTTGTGTGTGTGGAGCTCTGGAATGTTGCTGTTTGTAAATGTTTAGACGAACATTCCATGGTGAAAAAATGTGCTGGTGAAAAAGTGTATGAATGATTGTGACAGTTGGTGTCCTTTCCTTGGTAATCAGTGTTTGTGGGGGTCCAGTATTCAGGACGATTTTGTAGTGACACTTATCTATGACTGGCAGGTGTAATGGGTGTGTTCACCAAGCTGGGAGTATTGATGACACAGGGGAACGCCAGGGGGCAGCAGTGCATCACTGGTCCCCTGGATCGAGCCTTTCAATGGAGACTCCACACTGCAACACTGGCTTCTGTGTTTAAATCAGTATTGAATGATGAAAGTGTTTGATGCTGGGTGAAATAAATGTGCTTTCCTTCACCTTTTAACTAATGGATGAAGCCCAACAATCCTGCATTGCCACTTACCATAGACTTCTGTGTGTGTGTGTGTGTGTGTGTGTGTGTATACGAGATGCCTCGCTCTTTTGTCTTTAGCATTTAGAGTTTTTGAGAGCGTGAAATGGAGTTTTAGAAAAGCCCTGTTAACAAGTTTGGCAAGTGTAAGCCCGGCAGGTGGTCCCTCTGGTGGTCTGTTTAAACACTGCACTCCTTACAGGAGGAAATACCTGGAAACCTGCAGCATCCAGTAATTCTCTTCAGCCTGAATAAACCTGGAACAGTTTCAGCATTCAGACCTTCTACAGCCAACAGAGAGAGAGACGGAGAGAGAGAGGGAGAGGGAGGGAGAGAGAGAGA
>JBBMFX010069354.1:0-10603 GCA_037832545.1 Rhabdalestes septentrionalis
GGTCTAAGCGTCCGTGTCGAAGGTGTCCAGGGAGAAACCTAAACTCAGACTGCTAGGATGGACAAGTTAAAGCACCAGGTGCTGATAAACCAGTTTGTGGTGACGGCTGGGTGCGCCTCGGACCAGGCGAAGCAGCTGCTGCAGGCGGCCCACTGGCAGTTTGAGGTAGGAATAGGGGTTTGTTTACCTTCGGAGCCGTAGGTGCTCAACATCAGCTTGTGTGTTCAGACAGATTTCTACACTGTAGACCATGTTTGCAGCCACTGTATTGTATGTTTGAAGTCTTTGCAGCTTAAAATTTTGGTATTATATTAAAAAGCGTTGATTTTCTATCAGTTACTGGACATTTTCTGGACAGTTGAAACCCCCGTCTTCCTACAATCTTGAGCTAAACTCTGGCCACACTGAAGGGAAGTTGAAGTTATTACAGTTTGGTTTAATTCGGTATTGACATCAGCCCTACTGTTTACATGCCTTGTCTTTGGTATTAACCACAAAACAAGATTTAACACACGTCCTCTTCCTGTTTTTACGCTCCAGACTGCACTCAGTTCCTTCTTTCAAGACGCCAACATCCCCTACAGCCATCAAATGGTGAGTTGAAGGTGTAATTTCGTGTGAAATGGCTCAGTTCTCCTCTCCTCTCGGCCTATCCCTTCTACTAGGACATCATCTTCTCTTTCCGCCATGTTGTGCGTGTCCACGAGTCAGACGAAAATAAACACACATTAGTCTAGCTTTTTTCTCTACACTGGCCCACAGACAGTCTACGACCACGGTACAGATGGAGAGGGTGACTTTTGGTGTCCAAACACCAGACTATGGGGTCGAGATATGGTTTAATAAGTTGTTTTTGGTGTAAACGTGTCCCTTGTCGTCGTGGGGGGAGGGTGATTCCAGGAAAAAGAAAGAACACGCTAGGGCTCTGTTTACCACCAGAGTAAGACCACACACACACACACACACACACACACACACATACACAGACATAAACACAGACACACATACAGACGTACGTACACAGAAACACAAATAGGCAGGCACACACAAGCGTATACATAGACACACAAACTCTTACATTCAGCCATCATATTGTGTCCTACCACACAAACAGTGCAGCTGAAGTTAATTGTTTATCTGGCTATGTTTTACTTTCCTTCCTAATGTTTAGAGTTTACATTATCATTACCTAATCAGGAAGATTGGAAGAAGGAAGCAAATCTTTCATTTCCTGTCTGTATGTCTCAGGTTAGCAGTACTATGGAAGCATGAATCAAACTCACAAATAGTCTGATGTGGAGATTTTTTTTTTTTTCAGTAGGACTGTGTTCAAGGCTTTATGCGCTACCCAGTAAATTGAAATCTTTTTTGTTCTTGTTTGAACTGAGTGGGATGTGTGTTTATGCAAAGACAGCGTGAAAATATTTGGGGGACAGCACTGTGCTACATCTGTTTGAGGTTTTCCGGACATGCCTGCCACAAGCCGGCATGGGAAGCAAGCAGAAGGCCAGCTTAAATCTGCTGAAAGAGTGATCCCTGTGACTTGTGACAGAAAGGCATGAGTGGGGTCTAAGCGGAGTCTTAGTTGGAGACTAGTCTCGAATAGTGTTTGCCAGCTTAAGCCAGTCTATCAGAGACACTTTTACAGACCTAGTGGTTGAGTGGCCTTATGCATGCATCCATATTGTAATCAAGGCATTTGATCTTTAAACTGACACCTGAGCTCCACATGTGCGCATGTGTCTAAATATATTAGTGTTAGGTGATGTGGTAAAAAAAATCCTCAGTTAAGAAAATTTCATGATACACAACATAATGCTTAATTTTTTTCTGATGAGTGGACATAGATGAAAAGGAGCCAGTAGGGGAACACAAAAAATACTATGATATTAACAATGTAATCATAGTAATATTGTAACAGCTTTTCATAAACTGCACTGCACAAAAACAGGCCTTCACTAGTTAGTATCACTTTGTAATGAAATTTACTTAGTCTGTGCCATACACAGACAAGTACATTTTTCTGTAATTTATCACCATGATGATAAATACCATCATATTGCCTGGCCTTAATATGTGTAGTTATGGCCTCGTTATTGTGTCTGTCTTCTATTACGTGGATGGTAATGTGGCAAACTGTCCACAGTTTTTGCCCTTTATTTGAACGCATTAGTCAAGACATGTTTGGCGTCTGTTGTTTGCACCCAACACTCATTGTGTTAAGTTTTTGAAAATTTTCTGTGTTAATCATTCTGTTTCTGACATTATATGGCATACTTTTATCAATAAAGATCAATGCTGGGCAAAAATCACAATTTTAAATTGTGATGAATCACATGTTTTTTTGTGGTTATTTGCAATTAATTGAATTGTTATAATCATAATAATTCAAAAGTAGTGTATTGTGCACTTTTACTTTAAATGAACTCTTATACAAACAAATGGTCAGGCGTCCCATTACTTTTGTTCATAAAATATGGTTAAAAGTCTGACCCCCATGAAAACCAGCCAGGGAGTAGAACAATGCACACACAAGTGCAAAGAAGTGTTAAGGCAATAATAACACGTTAAGATGCCGAGCCCTGATTAAAAAAATTATTGGTAGATATTTTGTCTGCACTTTTTTGTTGATTCTGATGTGTGTTAAATTCTGTCACTACATTGTCTTCATATCTTGCTAAAGAAGCAAACTTTGCATGCCAACATGGTTCCATTAAATTTGTGGCAAGCACATTCTTGCTGAATGTCATTTAAAGATGAAATCTATAATGTAAATAAAGCTCCCAAAAAATAAGAGACCACTGAATATGACAACCATTCTGTGCCAGAATCTGTTAAATTCTTACACAAGCGCCTCATTCTGATTTATGAGGTACTGTTTAGGTCAAATCTTATGTAATGAGGAAAAAAAACACTATTATAAGACTACTAGAAGTATGTCACAGGTAATTATCATAAACAGTGTCATTTCTCTTTTTTTTTTTGTATTGTCATTGTCTTTAAAATAATGCTTAAAGAAAAACATTTCTATTTGGAAATTAGGAGAAATCTTGTCATAAGTCAAAGCTGTTCAGTTCAGTACTTAACATGAGAAACTGAACATTATTGTTGTGGTCTCTTATTTTTTTCCAGAGCTGAACATGTTACAACTTTTCACCAAATATAATCTCTTACAACAGATGTGCACACCTGCTAACACCCCGGCGACGCCCCCCAATTTCCCAGATGCCCTTGCCATGTTCTCCCGCCTGCGAGCCTCTGAAAGTTTTGGCAGCAGCAGCCCCATTACATCCATGGCTACCTCCCCACCACCTTACGTCAACTGGGCCATGAGTCCCACAGGCACTGTTGGACAGCAGGGTCTGTGGACGGCCGGTCAGCTTCCTTCACAGGCGGCCACACCAAACTGGCCAGCAGCCGTCACCCAACAGGCCTCCTCCGAGCAGCCTAGCTTTGCCATGGAGGCCGAAAGATGAGGAGAGTGCTCTGATTTGCACTTGGACCACACTTGAGAAGGAGCATTGTCTGCCCTGTTGATGAATCTGACTGCGATGTGGCCTGGAACAGGATCAATATGGACTGAACAATGAAAGACTGATAAACATGGAGGATGCGCATTTGAGAAATTTGTGCTCATTTATAGATCATATGGGAGACAAGAGACTCTTATATTATTTTTCCCCTCTCTCCCCCTAGTGATTTGATGAAAGGTCTATTCAGAGATGATCTCTAGATTCAGAGGTGTGTATGGCTGGATTACTTTCTTTCTCATCCCTCACAGTGGAGCTCAGTCAACAAGGAGCCATTTTTACTAGTGTTTGCACTGCAATGCATTCAGTTTACTTTTCTGTTTTTGAGCTTCATAATTAACCAAAATCAATGTCTGTATGAGAGTTGTAAGGAGCTGCCTTGTTGAAGTTGGCCTGGATGGAACTTGTGACATTTTGATTTAGGGTTGCAAATTAATTAAAAAAAAAACACAGAAGAGAAGAGAAAAATCACAGTTTGGGTTAGAAAACAATCCTTTCAAACTTCGTTCTTTTTTTATTGTTAAGAGTATATGTATCAAGATCAATAGTTTAAACCTTTTTATGATTGTAAAAGAATAATGGGAAAAATTTTTTACATAAGGGTATTTATTTTCTCAAGATTCTTTTGTGGCATATATGCAAATGAATAATCATTAGCAAATAAATGTTTTCAAGTGTTTTTATCCCTGACCTATTTCTGATTGGGTTTCTCTTAAATAAACGTAATAGAATACATTGCAAATGGTCAGGCCAGAGATCCCTTTTTAGTGTTTTTGCCATGGACACTAAACATGAAGATGTGTGAGTGTTTTATTGTTTCCAGGACGTGTGGTAAATCCATTCAGGCCAGCTGCAGGACGTGGTTACATTCAGTTACCAGGAAATTCTGTTCTTAATTCCTATTCTTTTCATTATGATGACTAATTTTAAAACACACACAGAGTCACACTTGAAGATCTGGATTCTGTTTATGCCAAAATCCTGAGGTTACAGGCAAAGTCATAACAGGTTACAGTCACTTCCTTCAAGGTCATTTTTGTTTTTGTCATGACTGCCTGTTTTTCTGTGCTGGCAGTTTTTCCTGTGGATCTTTTGTTCCAATTCCTGTATTTTAGAACTGGTGTTTCTGTTTGGCCTCAGGCTTTTGCACTTTGTGTTGTATACACATTATCACCTCTCATATGTTTGAACCTCTAGCCAAGCACTCATGTCATGGTTTCTGGGGGTAAAAAACCAAAATGTTACATTAAGCTCCAGTATTAATGTTGGGCAAGAAATTGAGCTTCTTTTGAATTAGCAGTTTCAGAGTTTGTTTGTTTTTTTACTGAGGTTTTACTTGGCCAAACACCCACCATGGCCTGTTATGAGTCATGTGTCTTTAATCTCATCATCAACAGCAATCTTGAGATCAATCAAGACTCACAGAAATACAAACATTGCATTTATGGCTGGGCTTAATATGACTTCCTCACCCAATACTTGAACTTATTTCACCAGCTGCACTGTTTAAGACATCTGTATCTCCTGGGACTTGTCCATCTGATCTTTCCCTAAATCCTGTAGCTTCAGTGTGGATTTCTGTATTTTGCAGAGCATGATGTGAATACCAGGTGGCTTCCAGGTGGTTCGGGGATATACAGTGGAATTGCCTGACTGAAGCATTCCTGGATTAGCTCTTTATTTAGATGTTTGGAATTAGCAGTACATTATGTGGTCAGGGCAAAGAAAACTGTAGACTACATTATTTCATGACATTTCTGCCCTGTTCTAGCACTTAATGATTTTTGCCTTTATTTAGAAATCATGCAAGAAATACAGCATTACCATGAAGTCTTTCCATGCACATAGTGTTTTAAATATAACCTCCATATGGCTGGTGGGTTGGTGTCCTCCAATATTTCAAAATGTAATCCAAGCTTTTTCGATACAGATGGAGCGAGAGAAAGATCGTTTCTACAGGGACTCCCTCCGGCTGTTGCCTTTATTATGTAACGATGGCTATGGCTCTTTTCCACAGAGTCCTTCTCCCCATTACTGATGTCCTTCTCACTGCTAAAACACAATGTTTTGATGTAACTACACAGACACACCAGAGATTTCCTATCGTTACAGTGCCTCCATTAGCCCCCCACCCCCATACGCCCGCAACCAACTCATTTGAACATGCTCAGAGACTTGATGTGCTTTTAAACTGTTACACATATGGTCGTTGGGAAGAGGGAGTAAAGAGCAGCATCAACAGATTTATGTAACCACTGGGGCTTTTGGCAAAAACAGGCACACTTCCAATTCCCAGAGAGAGAGAGAGAGAGAGAGTGGCAGCCGAGATGGGAAAGAATGATGGTATTATCCAATGCCATGCAGTATATTTATTACATTCATTATTTTTTTATCCTAGCTGTCTGTCTGTGGGGACTATGCACAGGATTATTATAAACACACATTACATTCAGGACATAATAAGCATTACAATGCATACAGCTATATACCATAATCTAAACACAAACAAATTAGTGTTTGTTTCTAACTTTCCTAAACAAGTATACATCCTGTACAGGGGACACATTTAAATATGTCATTTTTCTGCAAAGGTTTGTGTAAATAAGGTTTTGCCCTTTTGCCCATGATTTTACATTTACTGCATGTGGGTTAGAAGGTTTTTTTTAGGGCGTTTGGTCTTACCATTGTAAATGAACCCTACCAAGGATGCATTTCACTCTACAGAATTTCACTGGGTACTAGGGTTGGGTCGACAGACGATGCCATCGTCCATAGCCGATGGCCGATAGACATCACGATGCTGAGCCGCATCGCGATCCTCCGCCCCACCCCCGCAGCAACCAGCTCGCGCACAGTTAAGGTGCTTTCACAGTGGCGTAACTATAGCAGGTTCAGCAGGTGCAGTCGCACACGGGCCCATGATCTCTCGGGGCCGTCACTACCCCAGACCCGCATCATAAAAAAACACAAAAAATCTCAGCATTAAAGATCCAACCTTAAAAAAACGTGCATAATCCAGGTCTGCAGCGGTTTGCAGAAAGCTACAATAAAAAGTGTGTGGAGCGGAGACGCGTGGCTGCCATGAAGCACCTTCAGCCACAAGATGCGAAATCTTGGGCAGTTTCGTTTTGCTGTAGAAGTTCTGGTCTGGATTGGTTGAAACGAACCAAAATGCATCATGTGACAACATCCACATCACTTGCTGGCCAGATTTGCCATTTAACATGCTTTTCGATCTAGTTTAGATGGGGCCCAAAAAATAAACCCGACCCTACCCGAGCCCGTGCACCTTGTGTCTGAGCCCTGCCCGGCCCGACACATTAACTGTAATTATTGTCCCGAGCCCGATTTAAACCCGACAATTTTTTTATACATGGGCTGTTAAAACACACGTTCTCAACTGTGGGTGCGTTCCTAAACTGACACTCCGAGCGCTCCGCCCACACTATGGTCCTTTCAAACCATTTGTAAATTCAGAGTGTGGATGCAATTGTCATACGTTTATTCACTTTCGGAGTGTTCAGAGCTCAGTGCACTCCAGCTGAAGCGTGACGTCAGTCTAAATGAAAACAGCGTCATCCAGAGTTTTTCGGAAATACACCAGATTCCAGATTAATTTATGTACTGATGTTCATAATTGCCCATTAAACAAATTCGATCAAACAAAGTTTATGGTCCTCACTTGTCAAGCTACTGATTGAAACATTAACCACTAGTTTAACCTGCTCTATGTGTTTATGTCCATTTTGTTATGTCAGAAATCTTTATTCACATAAAGAGAGTCATTTGAACGACAGGAATTTTTTTAAAATTTATCTTCATGAATAATGCAACAAGGATGAAGCATGTAAACTGCACTGTTTGTAGGCATAGTGAAAAAGTCACATCGGGGGATCAAGGGGATGGGCTTATACCCTGATGCAGGGTAGCCTACAACGATTACACTCCAATACCAAAAAAATTAACATGCAAAATTAGCAAAGTAACATTGGATTAGACTAAACAAAAAAGTCTTATTAAATTGAGCAGGTTCAAACATTCCATTTTGACGGGCACGTCAGTTCTGATGGCAGCCTCCTGTCTGTGTATGAGCCTGTGGATGAAGTGTGGAGAATTGTTTAGGCCAAGGTTATATGCTACCTGCTATAGGCTTATAAATAACGTAACCATTATATAACAACATATTAATCAAGTTATAGCCTACTTACATGGTTCTACATGTTGTCATGCATGAACAAGTTTGCCTCCACAGTAGCAGGTTTCAGAGCGGACCTCCTCTCCTCTATTGTTCAGCCAGCGGTGCTGAACACCCGTTCGCTGCTGCTGCTGCTTGCTGGAATGCACAGGACAGATCTTGCCAGCCTGGCTAGTTTTGGGTAGACCGATTCGTTGACTTTCCACCATTTCATTAGGTCCTTGTCATCATCCATGATATGCCTTCTTGAATTGTACGTGGCCACTTCATCCTCATCAGGTTCATTATCATCGTCTTGGTTTTCCCACTCGGCAAAGTCGGAGGCTGTCCTGGGCCTGGCTGCTGGTGGTGTGAAGCCAGTACTGCCAGCTGCAGTAGTGTCTTCATCCACAGGCAAGAATAGAGTGCGAGCATAGGCATGTACTTCAGATATCTCTATAGGAGATATCATCCTCAATTTGTTGAATTTTGGCCAGAGGAAAAGAACAAGTTTGTGCAGCATGTTCACCTTGATTTTTTGCATTATGAACTCGACATGTCTCTGGCGCACAAATGCATGCTGCAGAGAGTCGTGGGAGAGGGATTGCAATCTCTCTTCAGTTTTTCAAGCCAAAAGCAGACCAGGTTTATGGTTGTATATTTGTCCCCCTCCAACTCTCTCTGGTCATTATAGAATGGCTCCAAAAAGGTGACCAGAAAGCTTAATAAGTCGGGTGCAATATTTTGGATGCGCTCAAGCTCACCGCTGGTTTCCAGCTTCTCCCATAGCTCCGGAAATATGTTCTGCACTGACTTGAGTGTGAGGTAAACTGTGCTGAATCGTGTCTCCCCCATCTGTAGCACTGTCTATGATAATTGCGCAACCAGGCCAGATTGTTTAACATATCTCACAAGTTCTTTAGCAGCAGATACGGTATCTCCTATATCCGGCATGTTGTCAGCCAGGGCGTCGGCATTCAGACTGTGGCGAAGGACAGTATTAATTAGGTAATCAAGACAAGAAAGCCTCCTATATGTTTCCAGGGCTTTGATTATGTCCAGGGCTTTGATATTTCTCTGTGAGGTTTTACCTCGCTCTCAGGGGTATGCTTTGCGAAGTAACAAAAGAGAACATTTAAGGCTGACTATCATCCTTTCTGCCATGGCAAGCCTGTTTCATGTGTCTGTTCATCGTGGAAGTCCCCGTCTTTTTGCTATTATAGGCAAGCATTGTGTTGCACTTAATGCACACCACAAAGCCGACACATATGTTGCAGCTGCCAACTCTCACGCAATGAGCATGAGACACACACCATGACGCCACACCTCCGATTTCTCACGCAGTAAATCTATTTGTTCTATTTCCCAATTGTTTGCACACCTCAACGGTAGGTGGGCCGAATGTCGCAGCACACCGCAAAATAAAAAAAGTCCCTCCCCCCGCTCCACGCTTGGGATGTAAGGCAGCACCAAACATCCGCCCCCTACACCCCACCCCCCGCTCGACGCTCGGGATGAAGGGCAGCCCCTCACCGCTTGACGTTTAAAATCTCACGCAAAAGTTTTGGGAAAAGTTGGCAGCCCTGTATGTTGTCCCTGACCACGACTTGCTGGAAATGATTCCATACCTCCGACTTTCCTCCAAACTTGCTCAAAGTTAATTCTCCCGTTTTTAATTTCTTCTTCATGTCTTCAAGCTCCATGTTTCACTTTATGCTATGCACAATACAGCGCAGCAGGACCGGTGTAATGTGTGCCAGTGGCAGGAACTGGAGCATTGCTGCGCATGACACGCAGCAATTTAACTTTGCTAAAATATTCATATATGTATAATTTTGGCATATCTCCCCAACCAAATAGGCTAATTAAGTAATGCTTAAAAAAACAAATGCTTGATTACGGCCCAGCCTGAGGACAGTGGCAGGAAATATCGACCCAACCCGCGGGTCTGGTTCGGGCAGAGAATCTAAACTCTAGTCAGAATTAACATGTGGTTATCTGGGGACTGCTGGCAGAGTTTCTTTGGCTGAACCCGGCACTGTTCTATGAATCTATTAAACACCCTTTCCCTGAGCTGTTTGCTAAATAAACAAATATTCCTGTGTTCTTATGAGTATTTGAAGATTGGGACCTAATATGGTCATCGGGCCAAATTTGGATGAGGCTCCTCCCCTCCTCACAGATCTGGGTCTGTCATGAGCTCCATGGGGCTATGTTGCTAAAGTCTCCTCGTCCCATAATGCACTGCGTCGCTGAGTACGGCAGCTGGATTAGTGCAAAAAGGCGCAGTACTTTTTGCGGTTGGGTCTGTTGTAGTTCAGATTGTGTTCTCTTCACAAACTAACCACAAAAATGACTGACATGTGGTAATTTGTATGTAGCTTATCTTTATTTATTTATGGTTTGATTATGGGTAAAACAAAGACCATGCGGGTCAGGTAGTGGAAACGGTAGCCTACAATTAATAAATTCGTTAATTAACGCCATCGTCCATTGCGATGTTCCACATTATACATCGTAGGATGAGAAATAGGTCGACATCGCCCAACTCTGCTGGGTACAGTGTATGCCTAACCTAACAGGATCTACCATCGGCATGTGGGGTGACCTGAAGTTTTTTTTTTATTTTTAATTGTGCCAGTTAGAAAGCACCTTTTGGGACAGGTCTTGGAATATTCAAGAATGACTTTCTAGATCAATCTGCTTTGAGCATTGTGCCCCTCAGTGGCAAGATGAAGAACCATCACAAAGATCCTCTGGATGTTGTATCATTAAATTTTCTTTTTGTTCCATAATAACAGGGGCGAATAAAGCTTTCCAAAAGTGGGGGGGTTCTGAGAGGGGACGCAAAGTTATAAATACAATTTAATCAATTTAATATAATAAAATCTGACAAAAG
>JBBMFX010069398.1:0-10601 GCA_037832545.1 Rhabdalestes septentrionalis
GGCCTCTCTCATCTTTTTAAGTGGGAGAACTTGCACAATTGGTGACTGACTAAATACTTTTTTGCCCCACTGTACCTCTATGAACATTATTCTTAGTATTAATAGACCAAAACATTGAGCCCTTCAACATTGCATTGAGCCCCACCTCCAACATTGTATAAACCTTTGTGGCCTTTGTTAAAACCATTGTTAAAACATTTGTGGGCTGTGCATCATTGATTCAAGCTCTTAAAAGTTCAGTAACCCCTGCTTTAAAGATTAATAATCATTGACACAATATTCCATTTTCCAGCCTAGATATTGGATTTGTGTGTAGATCTGGAGCTAATGATGCTAACAAATACAAAGTCAATTGTCACCTAAATCATCCCTAAAATGTCTCTTAACCTGCTCTGACCACATCCAGCTCTTCATTACGTCTGACTTCTCTGCTATGGGCAGAGTTGCAGAGTTTTGGACAGCATCAAGGTTGGAGAGAGCTGATCTTGATCAGATTCTGTTGTATTTTTGGATTCAAGACCAACACTACTTCTCCTGAAGTGGTTTGTTGAAAGTGTTTTGCCACACACAGTTTGTCAACACAGTTGCAGCCAAATAGGACACACACCAGAAAGTGGGAGTGATGTGTCACAGTAAATGTATCATTCCTCATTTATTTTTGGGCTTACAGCACACAGGCATGCCAGAAGAAATGAGGGTAGAGCCATTGGAGCTATGTGTTATGAGTGGATGACAAATATGCCACCAATAATGAAGTGTGTTTTGTATCATCTGTTTAACCAATAATAGAATTCAGTGCACTCTATTACATAAACAGAACATACACAGAGTTGCCTGACTTGTATCTGTGTGCACTTGTATCTATTGCCCATTTTTTCAATGTAGAGGAGAACACTGGCCAGGTATTATTTGGCTGGTGGATTTCCAACATGGAAATGGCCCAGTCACATGTGTGTGGTTCTGGTACCAGTTTATCTTGTTTATTCTTAACACACTGCCCTGTAAGGTTTGTCTATAAAGATATCTACATGGTAGGAAAAGATGCTTTGTTTTGCTAATTTGTTCTCTCACTTACTAAAAGAATAAACCTTTAATGAGCAGGTGCCCTTGAATATTGTGCATAAATTTGCCCCCATTAATGAAAATGCACCCTCTTCACATTTTAATCAGGTGATTATGTAATAGTGAGGGGCCTAAGAACCATATTTTGGGTGCAGTTTTACTTTATTTCTTGTGGCCCCATGTTGTTTCCTGCACTGGTTCAAAGATGAGTTTTTGGATTCACTTCCATCCAGTGTGCTCTCTCGCTCTCTCACTTTCTCGTTTGCTCTCTCGCTCTCTCTACTGTTCAGAGTCTTTCTTTTTCAGAGTGCCTCTACAATGAGTAAGGTGTCTACGGACAGGCAGTTTTCGGAACGTCAGGACTTCTAGTGCTTCTAGATCACACATGAGCTGAACAATATTCATGAATTGAGGAATTTACATTTTTGACATTTTTAAAAAAATGTTTTGACATATTAGAGATCTGGAGTTTTTTTGCACCATGCTTTTTCTCAAAATTCTGGGACACTTGTGGGACATGTCTAGGACATGAGCTATTATAATCTCTGAGCTATTACCATGAAAAATAGGAAATGCAATACATTCTGCTCTGCTAACATCACACAGAGACATATGTGTAACAAGCCTCCAATTTGTGTGTTTAGGTCTGGTATGGAAACATTTTTTGTAAACATGTGCATTTTTTTTCCTGGGCAAAATCAATCAGGATTAATGTGACATTTCACGTTTTTGCTTCTCCGTCCAATGACTCTCGCTCCTTCTTCCAGACCATCTGGACATTCAGCTCCATCTCTGGTGAGCTGTTTCTCTCTCTCTCTCTCTCTCTCTCTCTCTCTCTCTCTCTCTCTGTCTCTCTCTCTGTCTCTCTCTCATTCTGCCTTTCATTTTCAGAATACAGCTACAATGATTAAGGTGTCTACAGAAAAGAAGTTCAGGAGCATCGCGACTCATGGTAGTTGGGGAGGTCTTCAGAAGATTATTCATGGCTTGAGGAATTTCTTTTTCATTTTCAAAACATGTTTACATGTTATTTTAGTTGTTTTATTGATTTGTGCTGCTTTTTTTTTTTACCATGCCTTTGCTCAAAATTCTGGGCTACGTGTGGGGCATGTCTAGGACCCTTTGTGCAAAATCTCTAAGCTATTAACTTAAAAACTGGGAAAAGAAATACACTCCACTGCTCACATCACACACAGATGTGGAACAGGTCTAAGATTTGTGTATTTAGGTCTGGTACGTGCTAAATGTTTTGATACCAACTGAGTTTAAAAATGTGCATCAAAACATCTAGTTGAATTATTTTACTGGGGATATTCGCTCAGGACGAATATGACATATCATGTTTTCTGCTTCTCCTTCCAATGATGCTCACTCCTTGCACCATCTGGATATACAGCTCTGTTTCTGGTGAGCTGTCTCTCTCTTTGTCTCTTTCACTCCCACTCTCTTTCTTGACCCTTCCACCCCCTCACCCACTGTCCCTCACTGACTTTGTCTTTATTTTCATCCTATTTTTCAAATATTTTATCTGGAAACACTCCAGCATAAGAAATATATGTTTTCCAGTCTTTGTATTAAATAAGTGAATATCTATTGCATACGTTTTCTAGAATGCTTGAATGTTTAATTTTGTACATTTTGTGAAATTTTTTTGAGGAAAAAAAAAGAAATTTGAATGCTGGTGATTTAACTTCTATTTTTCCACAGGGAACACGACTAAAAGAATGATCTCTTTAATACCTCTCATATTTCTCTCGGTCCTAAATGAGATCAAATATCAACAGAGGATTTTATTGAAGTCTTCTGCATACTCAGATATTTCCCCTGAACAATAGACCACAGAAGGCGAGAGCTCAGTGTTTAAGGATTGTGCTTAGATTTGCTAAGATAACAGTGTTCGAGTTTATCTGCTACTGTATTAAAGACTGGAATCGTGACCATTTCTCAGCCAAGACTAAAAGCCTTTTCAGTTCTGATGCTGGTAATAACTGTTAATTTTTTTTTATCAGGGCCAGAATTGTCTTATGTCTGCTTTGTCTAAAGCTATGCTAATTCTCCGCAATTATCCAGAACACAAAATAACCCCATCCCCTCTTCTGATGATGTAGCACACACTAGGGGTGTATCAAGCTTTCCGAAAGTGTGAGTGTGTGTGTGTGTGGGGGGGTGGGGGGGAATCACATTTTAGCAAAAGTTGGGGTTTTCTATGGAAATACACAAAAAGTACAGCCAAAATGCATTATATTCGCAACTACTTGCAATCGTGGTCCTGGTAGCAAATCAAACTAAATTAAACACGCTGATTTTTGGTTGGTGAGACAGGTTTGACCTGACAAATCAGGCTAGCATGGCAGGTTTTCATACTGAAAACTATGACCTTGATTGTCCAAAATCTGTTGTTTACACTCTGCTAATTGTGGAGGTAAATACATTTTTTATCTACGTAGTATCAGTGCAACGCTAAATAAGAAAACCTCAGACACCAGAGGCTAGTTTCCCAGATAGGGATTATGCTTGGTCATGGATTACACAGCACTCTGAGTGAAGATACAAAGGAAAATATAATCCATGACTAGGCCAAATCACTGTCCAGAAAACTGGGGTCAAGTGTGTCTTTGTTAATCATCTTGAGCAGTCAGCAGTACAACCCATCAACCCAGTTACCAGTGCCTCCTTCTAGACAGTGCATGTGTGTGTGTGTTGGGGCTGGTATTTTGAGGCAGATTTACTTTGCAGACTATTGCACAGCAATCTGTACCAATCTGAGTCTGACTATCTGTTGATAGAAAGAGGGACACAATGTCAGGTCACTGTGCCATTTTGGCCTGCCGACCCACACCATCACACATTAAGACAAAATTAATCATTAAAAAATATAAGAGCAGGGTTCAAAAGGAGCTAGATAGAAGTCACATGTAATGTTTCACCCCAAAATCACTACACTTCAGGGGAGTCCCATGGCACATACATTCAGGTGCTCAACATGTCTGCTCAACATAAAGAATGGGAGCGAATATCCACCAACTGGACTGCAATATTCATTTGTCTGCAAGACGTCAAAATCTCAAATCACAATCTTCTATTAAATTGTGGAAATTCAGTACAATTGATTTAGTTTTAAATGAATCTGTAAGACGGCAAGTGCACAAAGCATATTTCCTCTGATGTGTTTTATGAGATGTGTTTATTATGTCTTATCAAAGATACATACTGGGGCATGAGATTTTGTTCTGAGAATTGTTATATTTGCTGTTGGTCACCTCAGATAAATCTTTCAGAAATCTCCCTCAGCCTCATCCCGTTAAAATATCAAGGGCCCCCAACTTTCTGCAACCCAAATCCCACACAGCTGACCATAAAAAAAAGAATGGGAGCAAATGTCAAACAATTGGAATGCAATATTAATTTGTCTGCAGACATCAAAATTTCAAATCACAAATTTGGCCAATCCTGAACTCTTTTGTTTGTTAAATTATGGAAATTCATGACAATTGATTTAGTTATTAATGGATCTGTATGATGGCAAATGCAGTATTACATAATGCTAGCACAGAGACAAATTAGCTGACACAGCATAGTGCAGCTATTGTATGCTGCTAGACTCTTCTAGACTTCCTAGAAACTGCTTGTCTCACTTGGAACTTCTGATCTTGCCCAAAATATGCTGGTCTCTCTTTAGACTAGAGGTACCTCTAGTCTTCAGACTGTGGGATAGCAGTCTCTCTTTAGATTTTAGAAATTAAATCTAAAGCCTAGAGGTGCTTCTAGTCGAAAGAGAGCCTAAAATGTCTTTTTTCTCTAATGAGAGATCAACATTCCCACTAATCCAAGAGAGACCAACAATGTATTATGTTATGACTGAACAGTGACACAGAGGCAGAGAGAAAAGGACAAAATAAAATATCAAGTTTAGAATATCTCATCAATCTGTTTAGTCCAACATAAAATGTTCCTAAAGTTACATTTATTTTTCTGAGAGGTCTGATGAATATTGGGCTGGCTGTTCTTTATGTAGACATGACATCTATAAACACAGATACTTCTTTAAGATCTAGGGACATGTTTTATCAATACAGCCAAAGTGGTGGGTGGCCTGAGTGAATTATCTGGAAATTGACCCTGCATGGAGCCTCCATTTAATTCTTTCTTTTGACTTTTGCACCTGAAGGTGTTCTGCAACGCACTGTCCCTAGTACACACACAGAGGAACAGTAACAACAGGGACAGAGGAATAGTGACAACAGGAAAAAAGGACTAACACACACACACAGGCATAGTGACAACAGAGACAATTATCTGGAAATTGACCCAGCATGGAGCCTCCATTTCTTTCTTTTTTTTAAACTTTTGCACCTGAAGGTGTTCTGCAATGCAATGCCCGTAGCACACACACAGAGGAACAGTGACAACAGGGACAAGTAAACACACCTTAGTTCATATCGACCTAACCTGGCAGTGTTCCTCTGTTTGAGGAAGGAAACAAGGGAAAGAAGGTGAACAAGCAAGACAAACATCACAGTGTGTGATAGCAGATTTCTCTCTTTATTGAGGAACTGCGGAGGAGAGGAGACCCACAGACAGGTAAGGTCTATAACACTAGAGTTGCATTTGTCAACGAAAATTATGACTAAATATCGTCATCAAAGGACCATTTGTCACGTGACAGAAATGAGACAAGACGCAACGTAAATGCTGGACATGTGGCGATAAATATTACGTAGATGTTGATGTAGTATTTTTGACCAACAGCAAGAATAAATGTGGTTTACAAAATAAAAAACTTCATTTTCGTTGACGTTATTTCCTGTACGATAGGGAGGGGAGAAAAAAAGTACTAGGTGTTGCCCAGAGAGAAAAATAACACACACACACAGAGTCACACACATAAAGGTAAGTTTAGGCCCACACATTGAAGGTGAAGACTTTTATCTGTTTTATGTGGGCAATATGACAATAGACACACAGTTTCGTTTTATTTGCAATTTTTATTGACCTGATGTTATTTTAATTTATTTTATTTACATTTATGTGTGTGTATGTCTAACATGTTTGGTTGGCAAAATACATGTTGTAAATTCAAATCCGAGTGCCTTCTGTGTCTGGAATGGATGTACAGTATTCTTTAGTCTATAAGGTAACAATAATATAATAATAAGATATCCAATTGTGAAACAGGTTTGACTAAAAGAACATTTTGATTTTGTCTAATAGGTACTTATACTATACCGACTGATTTAAATAGAATTGCTTTACTAAAACAAGAGATTAAAATACAACTTCTATTGCCCAAAACTCGAAAATAGTCGTGGATAATTCTCACTAAAATTAGATAATGCTTTTAGTCTTTTAGTCGACAGAAACTTGACCAGACTAAAAAGAGTATGGAGATGACTAAAACAAATAAAAATTTAAATGACCGCTTGATGCAACAACTAGACTAAAACTAAAATTAAAAGACAGGCCAACAAAAACAACACAGGACATCTCCGTCATGCCCCACTGCTCCTGTTACATTGTGTGGATGTTGGTTTTGGCTTAGCTCTGGGATCTGAAGACTAAGTGGATGTTAATTCATGACCTATTACAGGAGTAACAGGGTTTCTTTTGTTTCTCTTTGTCAGTATGAGATTTTGTCGGTTTCGTCGCTTACAAGGCATGTGTGCTTTGTTTCTGTGTGTGTCGGTGGTCCTTCACCTGCT
Organism: Rhabdalestes septentrionalis; assembly: GCA_037832545.1. Lineage (NCBI taxonomy): Eukaryota > Metazoa > Chordata > Actinopteri > Characiformes > Alestidae > Rhabdalestes > Rhabdalestes septentrionalis. The sequence continues at coordinate 6,762 of JBBMFX010069398.1, forward strand.
GGTGGCTGTGCTGGTTCTGTCTGTATACCTCTCCACCTGTGAGCCATCTCAGTGCCACACCTCTCAACCGAACCTCAACTTCACCACAGCCAACCATGCACACCCCACTTTCACTGACGTGGCAAAACCTGTGGGACAAAGGAACCATGTGGGAATGTATGATCTCTCCAAGCTGGAGGATCTGTTCTCCCACCCACTGTACAACCTGCATGCCCCACCCTCTCCTGATGAAGACTGGCTGTTGAAAGTCCGAAACCAAGGGACGGAGGAACACAATGCAGAGCAGTGGTGAGACACACACGTGAAAAAGTGTTACAAATCAGAGCCAGATAGTGGCAGAGGCTGGTGTCCATGCGCTGTATAATCCCTCCTAGCATGCTAGTAACAGTCGGCTTGGTGTGTCTATATTTATTGAGCACAAAAGATAAAATAAGAGATTCTAGATTGTTATAATCACTGTTTTGCACAAATTTGATTTGTTCTAGAAGTACTGATGTAAATGTGGCATCCCTAAAAGCGTGTTTTTTTGTCATGGTAATAAAATCATGGAACAAATTATGATGCATTGTGCAACTCTTGGTATCTGCATTATGCATTGTGGCTTTTTCCTTTTCAGGTTGAGTGAGAGCAAGGAGGGCTTTGATCCAATTCACTTCAACAGCAGTTCAGATACCCATCCGCCCTGGCTCCAGTTTCACCTGGGCATCTCCCGCTGGCAGCTGTATCAGCATAGAGACACCAACCTGCCCATACTCCTGGAGCAGATGGCAACCAACCGCATTGTCAGTGCAGGTGCTGAGAATTGATTCCAAAATTGAATTTTGTTTCTAGGCATCAGAAAATTGCATTTGCATTTGAATGTTCATGTGTGGCACAATAGCTAAACCCCTGTGAGTTTGCTAGACAAGTCAGCCACAAGATAATTTGTTAATTTAGCAAAACCTTGGCCTTGCAAAAAACCCATCAATATTCCTTCAGTTATATTATGACTGAATTGGAATATTTTAAACGTTACATTAAATTGTACTCTTTCCCTCAAAAATGGTATGGGTGTTAAATTGAACTGCAGGGCGAGAGAACAAGAGAGAAGAACAAAGAGATACAGGGAGCTATACAAGGGGAGGGGTCCATGGTTTACGATGTGATTGTTTAGGCTTATGCCGTTAGTGTCGTATTTACAGACAATGTGAGCGAACAAGTTTGGTTGTGCATGGCGAAGGAATACACAGTAACGTGGAGTATGTGTGAGGGCATTGGCATCCTCCAGCATAGCACAGTGTACAATTACAGTCTATTAATGTCATGGTCAAGTTGTATTTACATTTTCTATAATATGATTTTCAGTGTTGGGCAGGTACCTTTAAAAAAGTAATTAGTTATAGTTACTAGTTATTTCTCACAAATAGTAACTGATTTAGTGACTGAGTTACATCATTATACAAGTAACTAATTACAAGGCAAAGTAATTATTGCGTTACTTTAAAAAAATCTAATTTAATATCAAATAAATATAAAACATCGTACACTAATCACCGACGCAGAGAGACGCTTTTCTCCGGGGCATAAGTTGCATGTCACATAAACATTCTTGACTCTAACCTCAGCGAGGGAAAAGTAGCACTTATACTACCACTTTGCAGAAGCTACCTTTCAACTTGCTGGACTTGCCATGGTTGTGATTTCTGGACAGTGGCGGTTCTAGACTAAAATTACCAGGGGGGAGGAGGGGGGGATAAATAATAGCTGGCTCGAGGGTCGTTGAGAACATAGGAAAACCAAACAACCAGTATGTTCCCGTAACTAGAAGTGAAGGAAGGAGAGTCTAAATAGTGAGGGGAATCTATGGGAACCAATCAGAGGGACAACACAATTCAGGGTTAGTGAGGACAGGATTAGAAACAGGTGAGGGCTATCTACATTTATCATGAGTCCTTGTGAAGCGTTCATATCCAAGGCTCTGGCGACCCCTGGTGGGCGAGTACAGAAACCACCAACCAGGGAGGAGGAGGAGGCCTGAACCAAGGGCCCACAGCCAAGGCCGCACAACGGGAACCGGGAAACAAACCTGAACTGAAGAGGAGCTCCAGGAACCGGACTACCTCGGGGGCGACGGAGGCACTGGGTCGGGCTGGACCCGAACCAGTCGCCGCAGCAGGACCTGAATCGGTCCTGGCCAGAACGATTGAGAGGGAGCTGGAGGCCGTAGGGGCCAGGGAGAGGGAGCTGGAGGCCGTCGGGGCCAGGGAGAGGGGGAAGGGAGGAGCTGAGAAAAGTGGTGCGCTGAGGTGAGGCGGGGCCGGCGCGGTCTGATAGACTCGAATCTGCCACAGACCCGGCTCTCTGTCTCAGAGCCGGGTCTGTGACAGATTCGAGTCTGTCAGACCCGCGGTTCAGATCCGGAGGAAGCTAACACGATTCAGGCTCTGACGCGAGAAGACCACTAGGTGGATTCAACTTTACAGGAAGATGTAGGATAACCCTCATCTAAGCGTGGTGGTGCAAGAAACAGTAAGTTACGCAACTTTTATTGTAGTAATTTATGTTGTAATGGTTATAAGATGTACAATGTGGCGGGGTTGATAACTTTGACATGATGACGTTAGGACTCACCGTGATTAACCCGGATGAGTCGTGAATTGCTCAGCTCTAACACACACACACCAGAGATAGAGAGCTGGCTGAGAGAGACGTGCATGCATGAAAACCGCTTCAGTGTTCTAAATTATAGTAACGCTCATTTTGTTGTCAGTAACGGTAACACCGTTGTAACGGGGGAAACAGTAATTGGTTTGATTACTCGTTACTGAAAAAAGTATCGCCGTTAGTAACGGCATTTATTTATAGCGAAGTTATTCCCATCACTGCTCATTGCTCGCGGCGTTTCTATATGGGGCAAGCACCAATCTCTGGGAAACTTCAGTTACATAGGGCACAGTGAGAGCTTTCCAAAGACCCCTTGTTTGCCATAATACCCCCGGCGAACCGGAGTTATTAAGACGAAGACGATCGCCTTAGAAAAAAGTATAGGGACACGCTTGAGTTTAGCACAGCTGGACACATTACTACTCCTGAGAGATCCTGCCTTAAGCCACACAAAGTCAAAGTATGCTGACTGTCTAACAATGCCTTCCACTCCCAGGGTTATGTGATGTTTAGAAGTCAAGGTTTATGGATCTTTGAATGGGTGCAATTTGTATTATTATGTCATTATCATTACATCAGTAGAAATGGACACAATGACAATCTTATCGTTTATCGCAATAATTTCCGGGACAGCAAAATTTATTATCATTACAGGCCTACTCCCCACTCATTCATGTTTGCATAAACATAAAAAAAACATGGTTTACTACTGTAATACTATTGTATTAAATGACAAACATTTTACACAATGAGAATGAGAATCAGGTCACTGTTGTAAAATATAATTTAGGAATTAATTGGTCTTTAAATGCCTTTGTCATTAAAATGGTGTATAACATGTGGACCTGTAGTTCAGTCAGCATAGCATTGCTGCCCTCTAGAGACCTCTACATCTCAAACATGACATGTTTTTTTGTACTGATGTAAATGAAAACTTGATGGTTGCAGTGTAATGCCTCATAAGGAGAGAATTAAGAAAAAGAGAGGGAGCGACAGCAGGCAGCTAAGTGTAGCAGCTCACTTTCTTCATCGATCAGGCCAGTTTGTTGCAGGGAAGAAGAAAAGGAAGGAAGTAGTAATTCAGATTTAGAAAGAGAAGTGATAGATGATGTGCAAGAACTTTCTGGTGAACAAGATCAAGGAGCTACTGCAGGAGAGCTGCAAGAAGGAGATGCAAGACAAGAAAGCCAGTATAAC
>JBBMFX010069418.1:0-10601 GCA_037832545.1 Rhabdalestes septentrionalis
AAAGCTAAAAGAACATGAGGTGGCTTTAATAACATATACTAACTTTCTGAGGCAAACCTATTATTTAAGCATAGTATTTAAAATATATCGGCGCAGGGATTTTTCTTATTTCACAGACTGCGCTGCACTAGATCCAATTAAACAGGATTATTTATTTCCTGTTTATAGCAAAACATGCATTTCCATGTGACCTTAATACTGATAATATCTACACTGTGTACGTGGGTCATCATGTGACAATTTATAATGAAAAAAAAAGGTGTATCTTCATTCAGCCCACCCTTGTTCCGGCGAGTCCTGGCCATGCTGCTGTGTAAATTGCAATATAACAGAGGAAAGGAAGCCCAGCTGTGTTTCAAACAAGTCCATTTCAGTTGATTGGAATAAATGACCGAGTCAGTAAGACCTCCGTTCTGTATTTCACCTAACCTGTCGATCCTGTGCCTTCTGTTATTGTTTGAATTGTTCACTGGGTGGAATGGTCATAACACTCATTCACGTAATTTCATTTAGTCTCGCAGCAGTATTTGAAATGTGATTGTATACTTCGTTTGAAGCCGTTTCCTCAGTAGCTCTCTCAGTAGCTACAAGAGAAAGAAGGAGCCGTCACATCAGGCCTGACAGCAGATCAGCACTAACAGGGGGGCTCGTTTAATTATACTTCTATAAAAATATATTCTACCACTACTTGTCAGTTTTAAGAAAGGACTATCAATTCCAAATGTCATTTTCCATTTAAGGGAAACTAATGAATAGTTTTTTACTAAGAGTCAGAGAGAATTCCTCTGGGCCTGACTTCTGGAAAAACATTTCTACCTTTTTTTCATTGAACAGACTCATTTTCAGCTACAGTTGTGTTCAAAATTATTCAACCCCCACTGAAATTGAGTGCTTTGGCCAGTGTGACATTGATTTTGATCATTTCAGTCATCTTGTTTACAATTAAATCAAAGAGGCACTTGTAAGTCAGACAAATATAACATAACATTTATAATGAAACAACCACAAATGTCTTTTCTGTGCTCACACCATTATCAGTTTTATTCAATCCCCAAGTGACATTCATTCTTAGTACAACATCCTTTTCCAGTTATAACATCTTTTAAACGTGAAGCATAGCTTGACACAAATGTCTTGCAGCGATCTACGGGTATCTTAGCCCATTCTTATGGGCAGAAGCCTCCAGTTCAGTCACATTCTTAGGCTTGTGTGCTGCAACTGCTTTCTTTAAATCCCACCAGAGGTTCTCAATTGGATTTAAGTCTGGTGACTGCGATGGCCACTCCAAAATGTTCCAGCCTTTAATCTGTAACCATGCTGTAGTAGACTTGGAGGTATGCTTGGGATCATTGTCCTGTTGAAAGGTCCAACATCTCCCAAGCCTCAGGTTTGTGACGGACTGCATCACATTTTCTTCCAATATCTCCTGGTACTGAAGAGAATTAATGGTACCTTGCACACGCTGAAGCTTCCCTGTACCTGCAGAAGCATAACAGCCCCAAAGCATGATCGACCCCCCGCCATGCTTCACAGTTCTTTTCTTCATAGGCCTTGTTCTTCCTCCTCCAAACATAGCGTTGAACCATGGGCCCAAACAGGTGTAATTTTGTTTCATCAGTCCACAGAACACTATCCCAAAACTTTTGTGGTTTGTCCATGTGACTTTTGGCGTACTGCAGTCGATTCTTCTTATTCTTTGGAGACAGCAAGGGGATGCATCTGTGAGTTCTGGCATGCAGGCAGTGTGCGCCTTATTGTCTGAGCTGAAACTTCAGTACCTGCGTCTGACAAATCTTTTTTCAGTTCCTCAACAGTCACACAGGGACGTTTCTCCACTTTGAGCCTCAGGTAGCGCACAACAGTCAAAGTCAGCATCTTCTTTCTGCCACGACCAGGTAGCGTTTCAACAGTGCCCTTTACCTTGAATCTGCGAATGATGCTTCCTATGGTGTCTCTTGGAATGTTTAACATCTTTGCAATCTTCTTATACCCATTGCCCTTCCTGTGAAGAGAAATCACATCATCTCTTGTCTTCCCGGACCATTCTTTTGACTTCACCATGTTTGTAAACACACCAGTAAATGTATAGAAGGAACTGAGTATCACAGTCATTTTAAATCTGCCTAATTGGTGCTTATTATGCTTGATTGCTGCTCGTTGACATCCACAGGTTTTTTCAATACCTGACGACCTGCCAAAGCAGAGAGATCGTAGTATTGTCTTAAGACTACATTCCATCAACCAAATCACACTATTTGCTTGTTCACTTAGTGCCCGCCTTATAGAAACAGCGCTTAACCAACCAAAGTTCGGTTTTGATAAGTATTATGATCAGTTAAAAAACATTGATCTTATATTTTGCCTTTTCAGCCACGGCTTAAGCGGCTGCGTCTTTGGTTCATTACTCTCGGCCACAGATATCTCTTTTCCACCAGAACGCATTTCCACAGGTTTCAGCGCGAATTTGTGAAAGGAAATGTCACCGTGGTTACATTCACGGAGCGCTCTTAAATTGTTCAGTTCAAGCCATTTTCTCAGACATTCATTTGCACCGATATTACATTAGACACGAACATTAATATTTATTCATGTTAATACAGAGTATATGAGCAGGTCAGTTCACTGCCACGCATCCACAGCTGAGCCTCTTTAATGATTGGAGCTCCGGAAAGGGGGTTAAAATGCAGAAAACATTTATTAGAAGTGTTTAGCATGGCCCCAGTAATGTTTTAGCTGACAAACTACTAATAAAACAAAAAAAAGAAAACAGAATGACTAAAACACAACAAATACGGGTGATCTTAGCTTCTCGCTTGAAATATCCGTTCCACCTTAAAATCTGAATGTGAATCGAAGCATGATTTAAGGTGGAATGGGTAATTCAAGCGAGACGCTAAGAGGCTAACTGTAGCTGCCACCTAATACAACCGATAAATACACGGTTCTGAGTGACAAAGTTGTCAGAGATGAATTTTGACATTTTATTAGTAATAGCAGAGTTAATGATAGTTTAATGTAGCAGTTGAAAGCTAAGCTGTTAGCCATTAGGGCTCCCAGCGACAGTTAGCAGCTAGGCTAACAGCACGTCCGGACGAATTTCTCTCCCTAACCCAGTTTTTTGGCACCAGCTCCTGTCGTTGGTCGGTCGAAATTCGAAACGCGCAGCACCAGTTGTAGACTTGGCACCGTGGCGGTGGAAACGAGCTAAGAGTGGGTCCAAAAATGAGACAGTTTAGTGCAGGGTTTGTTCTTTCCTCCCTTGGAACGGGAGCATTTATTTACTTTCTCCAAAAAGAATAGAGTGACACTCACAAACAGAGCTGTCATGTAAAACTGCAAACACTCCACGCGCTACCACACACTGAAACATACATCGGCGTTTTAGTGCCACCTTAAAAAAACAACAACTAAGATTACGAAATTAAACTCGAAAGTTTACGAGAATAAAGTTGAAATCTTACGAGAATAAAGTCAAAAGCTTACGAGAATAAACTCGAAAGCTTTCGGCTTTGTTATATATATAATCACATTTTAGACTCCATCATGCACTTTATTTTTATTCAGAGCGAACCATATATCACCTCTAAAGTATTAATAAAGTTTACTGTTTTACCTTAGGATGTTTTGTCATGTCACATTAAATGACTGTGTTGAATAATTTAGTAAAAGTTTGAGTTGTATTCGTTTCCATTTTTATTTTTTACCATTTCATTTTCTTGTTCTTGTTGGTATTTTGTTCTGACCTTTAAGTATTTAAGCTTAAAATAAACATGTTGGCAAAATTTAAATCAGTTTAAAAATGTTCTTTGCCCTAAATGGTGTTTTGTTTTTTAGGAATGTATTTTTACAAAGGTGAACATTTGGTTGTACTGTTCAGTAACTTGCAAAATAGTAAAAAAAAAATCTAAATTAACAAAGTAATATAAATACGACGATAAAATCGAAATCCTGATTCAACTGTAAAAAAATGGTGATATGAAATTTTTGCCATATCGCCCACCCCTACTAGTCTTTAAGGGGTTGAATAATTGTGTCAATGAAGAAATCACAAAAAAAAATTTAATACTGTATTACAAAAACAATTGATGTCATTTTAGTTGCATTTGGTTCTTTAAAAAGTCCTTGTAAGATTTCATTCTGAACACAATTACAAATGTTCACTGAATTCCCTAAAATGCTTTACAGCATTGGGGGTTGAATAATTTTAAACACAACTGTACATATTTCGTCTCTTTGTCTTTTGAACTGGGGCAGCTTGTGGCCTAGTGGTTAGAGAGTTTGCCCTGAGATCTGAAGGTTGTGGGTTTGGATCCCAGGGCTGCTAGTGACAACACTGAGGTATCCCTGAACAAGGGACCGTCCCCACACACTGCTCCCCTACTACACTTGGTGAATGGTTTAAAAGCAGAAAAATAATTTGGCATTGTTCACACGGTGTGCTGTGCTGCAATAACTACAGTGTTATTGTCTTGAAATACCCCACAAAATACTGACTGGTCATGATAATAATCTTTTCTCTGTGATAATTAGTACTCTGTACATACATCATTGAATAAAAAAACTGGACAGGAGACCTTACACATTAGAAGATGGAATTAACCAGCCCTGTTTTGATTTACAATGTGGGGTCAGTTTCTTGGTAAAGAAACATCTCTAGAAGTCCACCTGGAAGTTCTAGACATGCCTCTGATTGTGAAGGTGGGGTTTTAGAATGGAAAACACTGGCAGCAGCTCGGGTTCTCTCTATGAAAAATATCTCAGTTTTTACATTTTGTTATTTATTTAGAACATTTTACAACATTTTGGTGTTTGTTTACAACATTTTACAAATTATTTAGCAGGGTGTTACCTCTGCTGCTTTAACTCTGATTCCAGTGCCGGGAATATAATGGGACTGGTTGACCTGTCAGTGAAAGTAACGAAAATAACACGACTCAGGAGCTGATAACTGCTCATGATAACCACGACAATAGTCATTAAATTGGAATAAAAAGTGTGTTACACCTGGCAGTGTGAAACTATTCTATTTAAGTTCTATAGAATGCTGATATTGTTCCAGAGCTGCCTTGGTCGCTGTGTGCCTTTGTCTTGTATTCGTCACTACACAGTGTTTGCATTATGTAATAATTCCCTGAAAAAATTACTATTGGTTTTGTGCTAAAGTTTCAGATTTAAGGTTATAGTGTTAATAGCATTCTGGTAATCTGATGCAGCCTGTCAATCAGTAAAACTCTTGACTCACCCCACTGACAGCTCAGTGCCACGAACTACTGGAAAACTACCGTTAAAATGGATGTTGTCTATATTAAACTTAAAATATTTGTATTGAATCTAACATGTTAAACAGCATCACAGTTAGCTCAGCACATACTGTTTTGAACTGTATGTCTGTGCTGACAGAAAGGTTTTGTTTACTTTTAGGCATTTTTTTCTGCACAATTGTTATTTTTTTGTTGATTAGAATTAGCAATACATTCTTCAAGGCACTTAAAATGCAAGGCATTTTTTAAATGAATGCTGGGCCGTCCAGCCTCCATCTTTGATGCTAGGTAGAAGTAACGTGAACTCTACTGAGGGTATATAGTGTGTGGTTTGTGTGTTTGTCCTGTGAGTCATGCTGTTGGCGTTTGAGCCCTCTGTGGGAGCCCCTGCTGTGTGGACGCTCCTGGCTGCCCCCCTGCTGCCCCCCTAAAATACACTCTGGCCTGGGGGTGGACTCCCTCTGGGCCACTCACTACCCAACAGTGCTCAGCCATGCCATTCACACGCAGCTGCCGGAGGATCCCCCCACACCCCCAACACACACACACACACAGGTATGCAAAGTGTTGCTCTTGTAAGAAAACCTTTATACTAGAAGCAACAGCCACATTTCCTCACACCTATGTAATTACAGTTTCACAGAAACTACTGATTAGTTAATAATTTATTATACTGTCATTGTTTATTATATTGTCATTGTTGGGACATACTTTTTAAAGATCAGTATAACTTATTCCCACACTGCCCACCCCTAGATACCATGCTACAAGTCTCTGGAACTGATCAGGGGTGTGGAATGCCCTTTTCCATAGAGCAATACTCTCGGCTGTTTTTTTTTTGGATGTTGTTGATGGAGAACACTGTTTAACACGTCGATCCAAAGTCTCCCTTAGTTGTTGATTGAGATGTGGCCGATTTAAAGGCCATAGCATATGATTACATCATTTTCATCCCCAACCCCTCATGCCTGGTGACTGGGGGCGTCCTGAAAGAGAGCACTCTTAAGATAAGATAAGATAAGATTAATGAAACCTTTATTAGAAATTTGCATTATTCAGCTGAAAGTGCACAGAAAAAAGGTAAGAGCAGCAAAAATACTACATTAAAAGTATAATGCAACAATAGAATATTGAAAGGACACTTTGCAGATCTACACTACCAGTCAAAAGTTTGGACTCACCATCTCATTCAAATTCCTTCTTTGTCTTTCTTGGTTTTTATAATATATTATTGAAAATAAACAAAATGTTGAAGGGACACATGGATTTGCAGTAAACAAAGAAGGAGTTTAACAAACCAGAATATGTTTTATAATAATGTGATGATGGACTGTTGTTTACTTAGTTAAGTGGTTCTTGCCATAATGTGGAGTAGAGCCATTGGAACAGGATCACTAACTGTGTACCAACCTGTCGATCACAACTGATGATCCCAAACACATTAAGAAGGCAAGAAATTCCACTAATGAACACTTGATGAAGAACACCTGTTAATAAAATATCGTAAAATTCCCTCCACAGCATGACAGAGGCACTGGACCCTCTCACTGTAGTTAAGCACATAGAAGCCTACCTTTGCCTTGGTGTACCCTAGATGTTCTTTTGTGGAGAATATAGTGCGAGAGAACTCATCTGACCGTTTAGCTTTTTTCCACCTCTCTGTAGACCAGAGTCTTCATTTACAATACTGAACTGTCAGGCGGTCATTCGTCTTTTGTAATGAGAGTTTTTGTTCCTGTGTAATTGGGGACGATATTCTTTGCTGACAAAGTCTGATCTTATCCTGCATTGAGGCTCTCAGTTACCTGAGGAACAGCTGCTCTTGTGTTTTTTACATATCACTTTCATGCACAAGTGTCACGCTAACTGAAAATGCTTTAGACCAGCTGTGTTTACTGATGAAAATATACTGACTACTGATATACTTTGAGCAGTGTTCGTGACTGAAACTCCTGCCACCCGTGCCCCAGAGTTGGATCCTCTTTCAAAGTCACTTAGATAGTGACTAGTCAGCCGGATCTGTTTAGCATTAATTTATCAGAGGGTGCACGATAGGGTGCTAATTACCAGTATGTAACTTATTCGTGTTATTCAGTACACTGGTATGGCAGGATTTGTGCTCATTAGGTTTCTCCACTAATTGATTTATGTTTTTCCTTTGATTTGTCACTCTTTTAAATATGAATATTTATGTACTGAAGAAAAGCTCTGGGTGCTAAATACAAGATATTAATGCCAAATATATGGGCTGGATATTCCATCCAAATTTCTGTTGCTTTGTGTCTCTGTTCTGTGCTTCACTACATTGGCACACAAACACAAAAACACACATTCTCAGCTGTCCTCACTCTGTACCTCCCTCCCTCTCTCTCTCTGTCTGTCTCTGTCTCTCGCTCTCTTTCTCTCTCTCTCTTTGCCACCCCCCCCCTCAGAGATAAGGGCTGCGTTCTTAAAGCTTTGGTCTCCTTTTCTCCTCTTATTCCTCGTATTCTCTCATGCTCCTAATTCCTCAGTGGCCGCCTGCTCCTTCCTCTGCTGCGCTGTTTATTGCTTACTGTTTGTTTTTTCTTCTTGTATACAAATGAGCAGAAGATCAATTATGAAGCTTAAAAGCTTTATACCCACAGCCCCGAAGGCAAAAAGATGTTGTTGTCGTTAGGGACCGCCGTTCCTTAATGACCTTACTTTATAGCTTTCAAGTTCTCCCAGTCCTTCACTTGCCTTCCTCTTTCATTTCTCTTTCTCTCTCTTTATCTCTCTCTCGCTCTCTCTTTCTCTTTATCTGACATCCTTTCTGTGGAGAGTACGGATAAGGGGATTTGGAGCTTTGATGCTCGTTATTAACTTACGTTAATTGGTGCAGTTTTTACGTGAGGACAGAACCATTTTTGTTCCATCAGAATTTCACAACTGGAATTGGCAGCGGGCGGTAATTCTGGATCCATGAACACATAGTGCTTCGTTGTTTAATTTCACATTCCTAGTTTGCTATATACTTGAACGCAGTGTCCAGCATTTAACGACTTGCTGCAGGAACCGGAGTGACCTTGGCTTAGTCTGTGGGAAGTGGCCCCAAATCCCCTGCATTAGCGGCGTGAGTTGCAGATCGGCTGCTTTTCCTGCTGTAAGTGGATCCGCAAAGGTTCTTTTGTTAAATTGCCATTAAAAAAGCTGCAGTAAAGTGGACTGACTAGAAATGGAGCTGGCATGTCGACAAGAACAAGAAGTTAGCACAGAACTATTACAATAAATAATTTGCTGTAGGACATTCAGTTGTTTTTTAGTTCCGTATATAAGGGAATATCATCACAGACCCCTCACTCCAGGACACAGACCCCTCATTCCCTGCCCTCTGTTAAACAATATGGAGCCTGCAGACCAGGACCAGCCGACACAGGAACAGTTTCTTTCCCCTGCCATCTCCCTCCAAACAGCTTAACCCTCACACTGCTTCACACTACAGGACTGAAACTGCACCTTATGTGCGTTCTGTGGTATATATTCTGTATTCTTGTATTTTCCACATATTAGATTTACCTTTTCATTGCATCTTTACATATTATTGTTGTTTTAGACCGTTGTGCTTGAGAGACACCATCGACCGAAATCAAAGTTCCTTGTATGTGTCGTCTCACGTACTTGGCCAATAAAAACAATTCTGATTCTGATGTTAGACATCCTCTGTTGTACCTACAGTAGGCAAACAAAAAGAAATGGAAGAGAATCTTACACTATGTTCAACCTCTTGTGTGAATCACTGATTGTAAATCATAAAGGAGATCACCAGGTTCAAAGCAATGGTTCTAAAGATAACGGCCTCTCTGTGGTCATTATCAGCCTGTCAGTGGAGCTAAAATAGGGCTGGGAAAGGAGTGAGGAGGGAGAAAATGATTCAGGGAGTGGGAGAATCAAGATTCAATTCTTATGGACAATAGATGATTCATAATATTAATTATTGTTGTTATCTCTAAATGGACTAGAGAAACGAAGCTGGCCAGGGATCAGAACAAGCAGAGACCACGAACATCTTCATCTTAACATAAATTATAACGCTCTTTGGCCAAATGTGGAAACAACTGCCTGTTCTAAGCACTTGCTCTAAAGGTTTTACATCACTAACCCATACAAAGGGTTGTCCAATAGTAACTGGACAGTAGGCTAGTCCCACGTAGACATCTCAGTCCTTTTTACACACAGGCTTTCATTTCTGAGGACTATAAGTAATTGGAAAATAGGTTGCAATTTGTTTTTACCCAGCAGGATAATTGCTTTAAAGTAAATAGGCCTAATGCAATTCTTACATTTTCACATGATTGCCGCTATTATTTAATCTGATCATAGTTATTTACACAGATTGCTGTTGTTTTCAATGGTTCTTAGCTTTCAGTTTTGTATCTTTATGTTGCAGTAAACATAATTTACTTGGATTTGTTTTATATATCTAGACCAATGTTTACACACGGTTTAAAGCAGAAAACACATTTAGTGGGACATGTCAATGTTCTAACTGGTGCAATATCACTTTTAGATGTGGTAGGTAATGTTCATTTGGTTGTGTGTTAATCGAATCTTTAGTTTTTAGCAGTGAGTGGTGTTTGTTTAGTTGATGTTTGGTTATAACTCTTTAGAGGGCAGCAGTGAGGGATGTTTGTTTAGTTGATGTTTGGTAAAAACACCTTTAGATGGCAGCAGAGCAGCAGTGAGGGATGTTTGTTTAGTTAATGTTTGGTTATAACTAGGGATGTGACTTTTGGGCAAAAACACTATTCGAAAATTGAGGTTGAACTATTTGAAAATTTGTCGACCCCACCGTCAGCCGCATGCGCACAAATTCACGACGAAAGAGAGGGTGGAAATGTTTTTTATAAACTGTTTAATCACACGCACAAACTGTTTAAACTAATTCTACTTCTGGAGTAGCCTATGGGCTAGTAGGGAGCTTTAGTGTTAGCGACACCCTCAAGCTGAATTAATGCGTTACATGATGTATTGGTGAGGAAACGTCCTCATTTCTGTTCGTGTTTTTTGCCCGAGTACCTTTAGTGATAATCGTAATCGAAACAACTATTCGATATTCTAACGTATATAGAATAACTGAGTATTCGAAAATCATGTCTCAACCCTAGTAATAACTCTTTTAGAGTGCAGCAGTTAGGGATGCTTGTTTTGTTGATGTTTGGTAATAACTCCTATAGAGGGCAGCAGTGAGGGATGTTTGAAGTTCTTAAGCACTTACAGCTGTCTGTAAGCTGACATTACTTTGTACTATGGCTGTGCAATATGGACAAAATAATCATATTGCGATTTTTTGAACGAATATTGCGATTGCGATTTTATTTG
>JBBMFX010069464.1:0-10600 GCA_037832545.1 Rhabdalestes septentrionalis
GTCGACTACTCTCAGAGGCCGACTAGTGCCTTTATAGTCGACTAATCAACTAGTCGACTTTTGTGTTAATGCCCTAGTTCATGTCATTATTTAGTATCAGTTCAACACGCTTGGAACCTCGGCCAAGGTGGAACCAAGAATGATACAAGGTACCAGGTACCAGATTTTATTAAAGAAAAGCAAAAAAAAAGCCAACCAAGCCATTACCAGTCAATGGACAACCCCCAATAGTGTACCGTAAGTTTACTAGGTGCTGTAAAGCTACTAAACATGCCACAGGGAAGATGAACATCACTTTCTCTTAAAAGAGGTACCTTAAGTGACCAGACAAGCTACTTTGGGCATTCATTTCCAAGATCCAAGATCTACTGCAGCAGATGCAAAATGGCCACAAAGAATTGGTTTTCTAGTTCTTATATTTGTGAAGCAATGTTCCTCTGTCCAGGAAATATGTTCAGCGGGGTAAATGCTCTGAATGACAGAGCGGAAAAGTTGCCCCCTTCTTTTGCCCCTCTCTTCTAATTTGAACTCTCCTTAGAGAGTACTACTTTAGCCCTTCTAATAGGCTGATGTCATTATGGTGTGTGTGTGTGTGTGTGTGTGTGTGTGTGTGTGGTGTCAGTGAGAGAGGGAGAGAGAGAGAGAGAGAGAGAGAGAAAGAGTGTGAGAGTGAGAGTGAGAGAGAGAGAGAGAGAGAGGCTAAGAAAGACAGAGAATGTGTTATTCATACAAGTTGGTGCGTCCATAGGGAAATTCAGGCCCAAGTAAACATGGTAAATGTATTCCGGAATCAGCTCCACATCTCCAAACATCTCTTCACCACTCCCTTCCCTGCCTTTCCAGCATTCAGCCTTGTCTTTCCTCTGCTGACGTTTCAAAGTGTTTTAAAAAGTGCACACCGGTAACATCTCACATAAAACAGTTACATACACAGCTTTCTACATTCACTTTTTAAAACATCTTCCGTCGGCATTCACAGAAGACCTAAAGACCTACCTTTTTAATGTCTATTTGCAAAAATAACAATAATGCTTTTTGTTTGAGCAATTGTAAACACTCTTATTTTAATGAAGTGTAGTGAGTCGGTGCTAGACTAGGTAGATAAAGAAGATGGACAAAAGGCTACAAGTGTCATGGTAACAATTAGAAAGTAACAACAAGTCATGTTGTGATTTTATATAGGTGAGATAAATCTCACGAAAAAAAAAAAATATTCAAATGGTATCTCAAAAGTAGATTTTGAAGCACCGCAAGACTACTTTGCAAGAGAGAGAATGTGCAGCCTGCAAAATCTCTCTTTTGACAAGTCGGGACTGGAGAGAATGGTGTTCTCTGTGAACTAGCAGTTTGTAATGCCTTCCCTTCAGTTGAAACTGCTAAACAACTGATTTTATATTCAAAGCACCATCCCCAACCCCACTCATTCCTGGTAAGGTTTCTGTCCATTGTATGGATGTTATACACTAAGGTGCTTCACTTGAAGGCTTAAAGTATCTATACTTATCTATAGACAGGGATTGACACAAGCTTTCAGTATTCACAGCGCAAATGTGTACCTAACTTCATACTGAGTGCCTCCACTCCTGGATTTCACAGCCCGAGACACAGACCTCTGCACGCACAACCTGTTCAGGGCTGTGAAGTAGATTCAGGCTTTTTTGAGGCTTTTATTTGAGTCCCGAACCTACCGAATAATTACAGTTAATTTTTCTAGATTTACACTAAGCATTTAGCCTATCTAGCATCTGATTAACATAAGCACAGTAGTAATCTTCCTTTATTTGTAACAGTACCATACATCATACGTGATCCTTACATGTGCAAGTGTAAATAGGCATTAAAAATATTTTGAACTCCATCTTGCCAGTCGTAACTGACATCCCACAGTGAGTGTTGTCCTCCTGCAGCAAAGCTATACAGCTTTAGGGAGAACGGATTTATTATTGGAAAGCAGTGGTGTGTCATACTGTGAAGCTCAAGATTCAGGACAGTGGCTCCGGTGTCGCAAGTGCTTTGAGAGTTTATGCTCCATTAAATATAAACAAATAACAGCATTTTTGGATTTTTCTTGCTGTTAACAGAGGAAAGGCCTTGGGAAGGTGCTCTAAATTCCATGTATTTTGTGTCGGGGTCTGTGGAAATATTCCTTAAATTGACAGGTGTGTCCTAATGTAGATTGGAGCATCACTCTTTATAAGCAACAGTCTGCAGTATTCAGCCTGGTTTAAAATGTGTTTCAGCTATTTGTAATTGTGGCTCGATAACTAACCCATAAAGCCATATTTTCCAAGATAAAGGACCTTCAGTTTGCATTACTTACACGTGGCAATTCGCTTTCAGTTTTGCCAACATGTTAAAGGAATAAAAATTCCAGTCAGATGATTCCATTCTTTAATCCGTGGGTATGCACTATTTTCCTTTCCAAAATGTAATTCTCAGGTCATTTCCAAATCCTATTTATATGTAACAGTGAAAATAGCATATTCAGTAACATTAGTGTTCAATGTATTTTTTTTATCATGTCAAACTAAATCTGAGATTTGAGATGTTGTATTGAGATGTTCCTAAAGAACTGCAATGGAAAGCATGTTCTGTTTCCTTATGTTATTGAGGAATGAACATCCTGCCCTTGCTCCATTTACCTTCTGTGTCTTTTCCTCTGATTTCAATACGGCAAGAGAATCAAATGCAATTTGGGTTACACGTCCGCAGTGACGGAGATGTGCTCCAGAGCAGTCCGAGTGACGCACGTAACCGAGTCTCTATAACGGATATGGCTTCTCCAGTGAAATTAATTCGGGGTGAGCTGCCACTTTTGGCCAAGCCCTATTTCCGGACGCAGGAGGAGGACTCTGATGGTCCCACAATGGTAAGGTCAACCAACTGAGTCCTCTCCTCTGAGGAGCTGAAGGGAGAGATCTGGAAGCTCAGGAGAGCCTGTATGTAGGGCACTCCTACACACCAGAAAACAGCAGCACAGACACATGAAAGCCAAAAGATTGTGCCTGTGCTTCTGCTTTAGGCACTGTCGGAAAATACAGGCATTTTAGAGTGAAGCCAAACGAAGCACTGAAAGACGAAAACTTTCCTCGCTTTTTGAGCTTCTTTGGGTAATTCAGCCTCACTTGTGGCCAGCTATGGCCATTTGGCTCATCAAAAGACCCATACCCACCACAGAAAGAATATTTTTCAATAAGGACCTGTCAGAGAGTACCTTTGATCAGCTATGGCAGCTGGTAGATTAGAGATTAGGACATTCACGCTAAAATCCGAGATTTGTGCACATGAATCCCAAAACCACTAAGCACCTGTGCTCTGAGGTATCCCCACACATTTCTCTCGGGGCACTGTGTTCCTGGCTGCCCGCTGCTTCACTTGGTGAATGGGTTAAATGCAGAGTATGTATGCTGTGGTGTGTTTACGTATGTCAGAATGGTCACACAGGTCAGCAACCACTCCACATGGAATTTCACTCCAGCATCCCCTTACCTAATACTAACCTGATCTAGCTGATTAGGAAGTTCATAGGAGGGATGATCTTCAGGACCAAGGTTGGTGCCCACTTCTATACACTACAGATCTAAGTTGAGATAAACAGCATTCGCAATTTTGCGGCAAAATCTTTTGGGCATTTTTCTTTAATGGAGCCATTGTTTGTTGCCTTGGGTGGATCTGAGCAGCATCCAAATTTAATATGAATAAACTGAGCGTCACTGATGTGTGGTTTGCTGCCAAGAATGATGATGTGGGGAACTTTTTTGTTTTACAACAGTGTGAATGCTTCGGACATAAATACTCACAGGTGCTGTGAAGCAAGAGAGTAAATGAACCCATGGAAATGTCACAGTCAAGTGTTTACTTACGCCAATGGCCTTGATGCACAGTGTGTCAAGTTACTCAAGAAGGGCATACAACCATGGCAGTGCAAATATAAAGAAGCAGTAATAGGGAGGAAGACCAGAAATGCGTCAGAATCTATGTTTCATGAATATGAATGTGAAACCTGTTGACATGAATTAAACAGGGAAAAGCATCAGGTTGGTTGCTTTGAAAAAAATTTAAGACACACCACCCAACAGATATGATTAGGGCTACACTTTATGTCAACTTCAAATGATCTGCTCTGGTCCAAACGTGAGATCTAAGCAGCACGTGTATATGACTTGTTCAGCGTTTGTTTTTTATGAATGTGCATGGTGTCGTCAGATCTCAAATATCGAGGTCGCTGGACTCAAGTGCCCATCTTCCTGGAGGCCTGATTTACAAGCAGTGGGAGGGCCAGGCGGGCAGCAGCTGCCGTCGCCCGAGCTTTAGAGGGACTGGGTCAGCGGAGGGCAAGATGGCAGCATGTGCTCTGTGACGTACGGAAAGGTTTTGGGATCCATTACCACCCCATCACTGCGCACCAGTAATATGACCCAGCCGCGCCAGGGCGAAATAAGAAGGCTCAAATACGTCAAGAGACCTGCCGACTTTTCCACCCCAACTGCAGGAATCTTGATTCAATATCACTTACATAAGCCTCATTACACAACAACTCAATTCTGCAGCTGTTGTTGCACTTACAAGTACTCCGACTTAAACGCATTTTGACTTACAGTAGCGTGACTCTGTGACCCTACAGAGAGGATTTGATTGTTTGACACTTTCTCACTTACTTTCTCTCAGAGACGACCGTCTCTCCCTCCACTTTGCTCTCTTTTTTTCGACAACGCCCTGCTACTCTGAACCCCCTTTAATGTTGGCCATTGCAGGCTTGTGTAACAAATTTTAACCAGCTGCTAGATTCTCTAAAGTGGGTGTGATTTTCGATGAATCACCATGGAGCTGACTTCAACAGACCCACCACTGGCCCTAGGCCAAAGGCCAGCAAAAACAAGAACGTTCTATCCAGACTGGTAGTTTACTCTATGCAGTAATTATTATCCTTTCTCAAAGGGCCCAGGGAAGAGACCTGCTGCACACATTTCTTGAAAAGTTTTCATATTTTCTAAACCCGAACATCTATGTCAACACAGTAAAATGCAGGCTGTTTCTCTGTGTAGCTGTAATACAAACCACTAAAAGTGGTCATCACTACAAACAAGGAGTGACTGTTAACAGATGAGATTAGTTTTGGCCAACGTCTATTGAACTGGCATATGTCAGTGTCTTCAGTCATGGCATCAGCATGGGAGGGGTGGGTAATAACTAATGCTTTACTACTGTCAGAAGGTGGAACCCCAAATGGCAACAACAAAAGGAGAAGAGGAAGAAGGTAATACTTCTGAGAAACTGTTAGATTAGATGACACTGTATAAATCTGAAAAAGATGGATAGAAAGAAATATGGTGCAGTGCAGGTGTGAATCACAATGCGGGCCTCTACATTATAATAATCAGGGGTTTCAAACCTGCCCAGAAAGGGCCACTGTGGGTGCAGGTTTTCATTCCAACCAAGCAGGAGGCACACCCGATCCCACCTCTGTAATCAGCTGGTTTTGTGGCTTCTTGGTTGGAATGAAAACCTGCACCCAAAGCGACCCTTTCTGGACAGGTTTGAGATCCCTGATGATGATTGTCATTCCATTACTCCAACTCTAGACCTGTAGATGCTCTGATAATGCACCACATTGCCAAAAGTAAAACACCCCTTTGAATGAGTGGGTTTGGTTATTTCGGTCACACCCATAACTAACACGTGCACAACCACCATGCAATTTCCAAAAACAAACACAGGACAGGTTGTAGAACATTCTATTCCAAATTCCATATTGGTTCCAAATTGTTTCTGGAAATCTCAATGACTTTCTACACAGTGGTTTGCTTCCAACATTGTGACAGTAGTCTAGAGTGCACCCAACCCTGTTTCAGCATGACACTGCAAGCAAAGCAAGGTCCATAAAGATTTGGTTTAACTTGGGTGAATTTGACTGGCTGGTACAGAATTTAACATTCAGAAGCCAATACATGCCTCTGTGAATGGCCAACATCAATGAACGACTCATTTACATCAACATTATAAAATATCACTCATTCTCTCATCTTCTGCGGTAACACTGCATGATAATTTTTTTTCATTTCTGGTGAGAAGGAGAGAAACATCCTGACAAACCTCTATTTCTATTCTGATGCTTGCTAATACTCACAAACCAGTTGTTACTGAGTACTTTTTAGTCAAGGTTAAGTTTTGTATTATGCCCGAGTCATTATTTAAATGCAGTAAAAACTTTTTACTTCACTTACTTTACCACAAAGTGTTTCAGTATGGCACCAGCACACAGTGCCCTGACTGTGATCTCTGCTTTTGCTGTGTGAAGATGACTTGGCATTATCTCTGTGTTTCTCCACACAGAAACACATTTTTTGTCACACCAATGTGTGAAACCCTGTAATCTCTATATCATTTGTCTTCCTTATCAGCACTCAGCTGTCTGTCTATCTCTGGAAAAAAAATATCAATTTACGTTTAGTGGCCTTTACAGCAGTAAAGAGCAATGACAGTCACATGAAAAGTACAGTGGTGGCAAAGCCAGCTACTCTAACATACTCCCTTTCATTCATATGTCTGTCACTTAAAAACTGGTGGGGGTAGGGGGTGATATTTGGTATGCGCAACTCGGTCGCATCTCAGGCTCTGGACTTTTCCAATATGCCCCTGAGTGTAAGTGAATAGGCATGTAAGATAGTAACCAGTTTATGAGAGATGCCCATGACGTGACGAATGTTTAGGCTGCTCAAAATCCCTGACAATTCTAAAACCCCGACCGGACACAGTTTCCAGGTCTCAGAAAGAGGACATGCCTGGGGAAAATGGACTTCTGGTCTCCTTACTTTAGTAAAAGTGGTGTTCCTCCACTGGTTAGTGCAAACAACGTTGCTAATGCTGAAAGCACATTATAATGGCAGGTTTAGTCTGACTAGCCATTCTACAAGCACTGTTATTTGTATAAATGTGGGCTTTTCCTGCAATGACTATATTTCTGATAGCTAACGACATGCTTCACTTTAAACGGCTCCTTCAGCACAGACTTAACAGAAAACAAAAACTTTAAACAACTTCTATTAGATGATATTTCACCTGCGGTTTGGAGTCCAGAGCAAACTGGGTCCACAGCAACTCCAGACCTTCAGGACCATCTTTGTCTCTTGATCAAGCATTTTGGTTGAGAGCCATGATCGAGGATCAACTAAACAAACTGGGGTTCACCGGAAACAAACAGAATGCAGTTCAACAAATAAGGTGGTCTGTGAAATGCTTTACAGACTAGTGGGGAAAAACAACATTCAGGTAAACCTGGAAAATATTGATAAACCTGAGCTGGACTTGATATTGTCTGTAAGTGGAAGGAACTGCCAACAAAGTATTTGATGTAGTGGTGGGATCTTTTCTCTCCTTTATTCTCTATTTGCAGAACAGACAATCTATTCAAACACCCAACTCTTACATGTGAACTTATCTCAGCTGTGGTGGTGTTTATATAACACACTGTCAGTCCTGATCTTGTTCAAGAAGAAACAGTTACAAAACCTAAACAGCTTCAGCTAGGATATATTCCAGCATGCGCATCACCGCCACTCACATTTCATAATTATTCGTTTGGACCTCCCCGCATATTTAACATAAAATACTAGTTCACACAGTACTGTTGAATCTTGAATCTTAAATCTTAAATCTATCACGAAAGTGGGCTTTCCACTTAATGGAAAGGAGAATACACACGCCAATGGAAATCCACTCCGGGTTTGCCCCTAACCCCTTAAAGGGCTGAGATTTCTCATGCGAAGCAACTGTTTGAAACTAAAGTACATTAGGTAAAAACGAAATGAGGGACATTACAGGATATAATACTCATTTACCAGTCAGAATGAACACATCTTTCTATATGATCTGAAACTATATGATAAACTATCTTAATGATTTGAAGAGCACTCTCTATTTTACTTTTACCACAATTGGCTTGCACTTTGTGGCCTCACTGTTAAAACATGGTGATTCTGACACATAAGCTTTGAATGGGAGATACACTGTATGGTAAAATGTATTGGGACACATCATTTTTCAGGGTTTGGGCTTCCCATGACATTTTGAACAATGCCAAGCATCCAAATGTGTGTCCACACATTGGGGAAGGCTATTTCAGCAGGACTGTGCCCCAGTGCACAAATCAAGCTCCATAAAGACATAGTTAGATGAGTTTGGTGTGGAAGAACTTGACTGGCCCACACAGATCCCTGACCACAACCCCACTCAACACAGGGATGAACTGGATGAACTGGAATGGAGATTGCGAGCCAGACCTTCCCATTTCAGTGCCTGAGCTCATAAATGCTCTACAGAATGAACAGGCAAAACTTCCCACAGAAACTCTCAAATCTTGTGGGAAGCCGTCCAATAATAGTGGAAGGTGTTAGATCTACAAAGGGGGGACCAATTCCATATTAAAGTCTATGTATTTGAATACACATTAAAGTCCCTGTTGGTGTAATGGGCAAGCGTCCCAATATTTTTATCCACATAGTATATGTTGCAGTATTCAGTATTTGTGTTTTTCAGAATTTGAGCTTTTCTGAAAGCAGAAACCCTTATAAACTGACCCATGGGCTCCAGAATCATAATAGAAGGGAGGGACATTTCCCCCCCACTTTTCAAAATTAGGCCCCAGGACCACAGCCAGGATATACAGCCCTGCAAACCCCCCCCCCCCACACACACACACACACATTATAAATGCTCCTGGGACCCATGTGATGATCCTTGAAGGGGTAGCAAGCATATACTATATATTTACTCTGATAAGACAGCATAAAGCATCCACAAATGATTCTGTTAAGCAATAAATCTGTTCTGATGCCCAAATGACATCAAGGGTGTTTTCTGAAAATGTGTGCATGCCTTTTTATTAATATTTGGAAAAGATTTTAACTTCAGACTATTTCTGCGCACTCTTCCTCCTCCACTTCTACTTAACCATATATGTACACATTCTGGCTCTACTTTATTTGGAGAGTTCCCTCAGGCCCACCCTTTCCTCTTACCCTCTCTCTGTCGTCTGTTGGTCGGTAGGAATCAATAGGATTTTTAGACATCATTGTACAGCAAGATGCATCTTATGATTTTAACCAAAAACTGTCCTTCGAAAACGTAAACACAGGTTTTAAATAATCTCAGACACAAAAAGTGCAGGTCTAATGTTTGTTAAGTTTCTAGATCAGCATTTCCGTCTGTAAAGCTTTATTAAAACAGGTCTTAATCTATGTTATTGCCTGATAACAATTTAACACATATAGGGCATCCTCCCTTGTCTGAACTAACTAGTATGTGATGTATTTTCAAGGTACTGCTTTTGCTTTCGGGTTGTGCTCCGCTAAAATCTGTGCATACAGGTTTCATTCGCTGAGTCATTTGCCTTGAGGTTCTGTACGAAAGCACGGCACGCACAGATCAATAAATCCAGTCCTGCTTAACAGCGGGAATCCCAGCGGAGATGATTGAGCAATCACTGCATCGAGTAAAATCTTGTCATTCATTATGGCTTTGTGGCCATAAGTGCTGCTGAATACGCCCTCATTTAACTCGAGAGATCTGAGTGTTCTCCACGCCGAACAAAATGGAGGGGTAGAGCATGAAAATGTTTGGGTGGTATTGCATAGAGCTGAGCTGAATCAGACAGAGCCCATTTTAATGGGGTTACTATGGCAACATCAGCTCCGCAGTGGCACAACTTTAGACACAACACTGTGGCAGTGCTTAGCTGGCTCATCATGTCTGTAGAGGAGATAGCAGTGATTAGAATGCTACCTCTCTCTTTCTCTTTCTCTTTCTCTCTCTCTCCCTCTCTCTCTCGTTCTCTCTTTCTCTCTTTTCTCTACGTCTCCATACCTGTTGAGGCACGTTGACTGTTCAGCATCTGAACGTGTCTTTAACTGTGCTGCTCGGGGTTGCGCAGTAACCATCGTTTTTACAAGGTCAAGAGATTATAGTCGAGTATTCCTCCTCAGGGAAACAGGCCTGGTTCTCTTTCTGTGATTGTTCTGAACTGATCTTATGTAAAATTTCTCCCACACTTTGGCTTCCTAAATAAAAAGAGAGTGAAGCCTAGAGCACACAGAGCCAACAAACACCAAGAATGTTTGATGGGACCTGTTATGTTGCCATTTACATGGTACTAGATTGTTCTCACCTCGCTCTGTCTCTGTACTAGACTGCTCTCTCCTAATAAACTGCTCTAGAATGTTCTCTCCTAATTCACACTGCTCTAGAATGTTCTATCCTCATTCACACTGCTCTAGAATGTTCTCTCCTCATTCACAATGCTCTAGATTATTCTCTTTTTCTCAAGCTGTTCTTGAAGGTTCTGTGACAATTCAATGCTTTAGAATATTTTATCCTGCTTAAACAGCTCTGGACTAGACTATTCTCTCTTAATTCAAACTAATCTAGAATGTTGTCTTCTTCTCCCCATGCTCTTGGCTGTTCTCCCCATGTTCACCATGCTCTAGAACAGGGATGTCAAAGTCAAATACACAGAGGGCCAAAAAACTAATTGGCTATAAGCCGAGGGCCGGACTGGTTCAATGTTTATTAAAACATATTGAAATGATTGCATGTAGCCTATTGA
>JBBMFX010069485.1:0-10599 GCA_037832545.1 Rhabdalestes septentrionalis
CTGTGTGTCTTAACCAGCAGAAACATTCCTCTGAAACTGGTCCGGTTCAGGGACTGGACTGGAAATGAGAGACTCTGAAAGTCCTTCAGGAAGCCTGGAGAACTCTTCCTCAAGAACACACTAACATACAAGAAGCTCTGGAGCTCTGGAAGCAAAATATAAAGAAATGAGGGTTGGATCAAGACTTTTTCTACACTGGATTAGCCGCAGCCACTCACACTGAATCAGTAAGAAGTGGTGCAGCTCAGCTTTGATGAGGCATAAACCAAAGCAACAAGACCAAAACAGAACTATTTAGCACAGATCAATTTTAAAGGCACAGAAACGGCTTTTTTAATTACAAGTTATTATAATGTAGGAAAATACTGATGTTGAAATAATATTGCAAAGGCTATAAAACCAACAAGCAAAACTGGAGCAACTTGTGGCTTGTTGGTTAGTGAGTCGCCCCTGTGATCAGAATGTTGCGGGTTTGAATCCCAGCACTGCTAGTATCATCACTGATATAATGTTGTAACTGCTCTCTGGGAGCCCCTCATTGGTACAAGTCCCCTGTGGAACCTGTTAAATGCAGATAAATTATCTTACACTATGTGCTGTCGTGTGTCTATAAAGGCCGACTTCACTTTAAAACAGTCTGCTTTGAATTACTTGTTTTTGTGATGTCACAAAACCCAAAGTATTTACATTCATCTACCAAGTCCACTTACAACACATTTATTTTTTACACCAAAAATAAATAAATGTGTTCCAAGGCGTAATACAAAACAGCCAATCAGAATGAAGCTAATTATTTGCCTTTTTGATGAAGTTATAAGCAATGTTGGACATCTATGAGGAGGCATAAAACAAAGCAGCCAATCAGAACAAGCCACATTTACATATGACAATCTTAAAGGCACAGTAAAAAAAACCCAGCCTGTATCCCTATCATTCTGGGGGATAAATGAGGTTGAAAATGTTTTAGGGATAAACAAGTTATGATGTTTTTGGGGCAATATTTTGAGCGTAATGCAGGGTACTGGCCCTTTAATGATTGTCCATTTGTGTGTAAGTTTTAGTGTTATACAGTGGATCTTCCAAGCCTTAGCATTCATTTTATTTTCTATTCCTCCTGAGATCTGGGCGTTGTGCGCATTTGCCTTGACCTGAAGCGCTTGTAGTGGCGTTTATCTGCAATCCTGCTTGCAGCTCTGAAGCTTTACGTCTAGAAAGGTCAGTGGATTGGATTTCTTACCCTTTTTGTCCACTGTCCCAGACCACATGTATTGAGTGAACTTCAGGAACCACAAAGACCCTTAACCTCAGCCCTGTCTCCTGTGGCTAATGCCCGTATTTTCTGGCTGCAGACGTCCTGCAGAGTGGACAGAGGGATGGTGTAATCGCTGTAGGGCAAAATGTTTTCTAGGAGGGGGTTTAAATAAGGCAGAACGGAGCGGATGTCTTCATTTGCGCTAATAGAGCAACTCCCCTGTTCGCCCGCTCCGATGTCAGGCAAGATTAATATCTGAAGCCTTGGCCTTTTTAAGGCTCATTCATTACCCCCGGCTCATCTCTTTACGGCTAAATATAAGGTAATGAATCAAGCTCTCTGCATGTCATTGGCCTTTATTTATTCATTATTTCCCTTTTAAAGGCAAAATTGTTTAGGGCGCTTTCTTTTTGGAGCCGCTCCAGCCAGGAGATCAGATCCATTCTGATGTAAACCCTCGACGTCCTCAGACCATATTCGTCTCATAATTGTCGTCTCATTATATCGCGATTATATTGCTTACATAATAAAGCAATGTGCTGTAATTACAGCAGTGTGGCCCGACAGGCCCGGCCGCTGTGTGTTAGTTGTTACTGCAATAGTATTTCTAAGACCGCCAGTGAGGCCTCCAACCAATCACGGCGTTGTTTTAACCAAGAATATTTCTGACAAATCACGGCTTCAGATGAGATTCTGCATAATGTGTGTGTAATGAATCGATTCATGCAATAAAACCCAAATGCGTTATCCTTGTTAATCCTGAGAATTCAGAGTCTAGAACCGGTGTTTACCCTGAGAACTCTATAACCTCTCAGTTTGCCGCTCTTTCTCTCGGCGCGCCGCCACTCGGCCACTCTCCGGAGCCCCTCCCTCTGCGGGTTTTACAAGATACAAAGATCTTGTGTTTTTTAAAACCCTAGTAGTGGTTATTATTAATTTAAAATCTGTTTAAATGAAAATAACTTTGGTTCTACATGACACAGGAACACCAAACAAAGCTCAGCATGATGTCTGTCACCAGCATCAACACAAAGTCGAGGAACTTCCATATACGGAGCTTTTTTTCCCCAAATGAGGACAGTTGCTGCACTTCCAGCATGGATCCATGCAGCTTGCCTTCTAAGGGTTAAGGTTAAAGTGTAAAAGTAAAGTAAGGTTAAAGTATAAACTGGTTTTCCTGGAGGTCCTCAGGGTTCCGAGACCCCCTGATTGACCCCCAAAACTCTGAAGAGCAATGTTTACGTCAAACTTTTGAAAGATCTTGCTTGAGTGTCTGTTTCACCCCCCACCCCCCCCAACAAATACTATCTTTCATCCTAATCGTTTTCTGTTCATCTGTCTCACTTTGCCATTGACAAATGTTTGGCTTTGTTACACCTGCTGATCATCCGATAGGATCAAGTCAAGTCAATGAATCGATTCTTGCAATAAAAGCACATTATTCTGGTCGAGATCAACAAAGCCTTCCAATCATTAAACATTATTATTTATTCTCTGGTGTGTTTCAATAAGTAGCATTAAAAACACAGTACCAATACTGCATCCACACACAGTTCTACACTATGATGGAGTTTCTTGTTAGACTGTAAAATGCTTGATATGAACATGTACCGTTTTCTAAGAAGCTTTTATCATGATAGTAAATGGTTGTAGGAAATCTAAAACAACCCCCAGCTTATTCGACAGCCTTCTAATGTAACCCAGCCATCCCTCAGCACCGTAGGTTTTGTAAAACACGGCTAATTCATTCATTATGTTGCTGAAAAGATGTTTTCCAGCAGAAGCAGCGAGCACGCCAAATGTTCATCAGTCTGTTCGCATTTATTTAACTCAATAACAAAAGGCATAAAGACCGCCTTTCAGGACGCCGCTTTTCAAGAGCTTGGTGAGTAAGTCATGCATTTTAAATGAAAGCTCTTGAGATGTAAGCATGAAAATATAAAAACAATTTTAATGATAACCTTGAATAAGAAAATAAGGGCAAGTTTGTATATGCTGTTAGTACATATGGGAATGAATATGTTTTATTTAGTGTTATTTACTCATCTACAGTACTTACACCCAACACTACCAGTCAACTACCAGTCAGAAGTTTGGACACACCTTCTAATTTAATGATTTTCCTTTATTTTAATTACTTTCTACATTATAGATTAATGTTGAAAACAAACTAAATGATGGAAATATGCAGTAAACAAAAAATGAAGATTTAAAGGCACCAGAAATGTTTTGTTATAAGGTAATGATGAGCTGTTATTTCTTTTGCTTAGTTAAGTGGTTCTTGCCATAAAATGCTGTAGAACCATAGTGGAACCGGATCACTAACTGTGTACCAACCTGACCATCACAACTGATGATCCAAACACATTAAGAAGGCAAGAAATTCCATTGATTAACTATTGATGAATTAAACTCCATTCCGGGATTCCTCAAGAATCTGAGTGAAAAAATGCCAAGAGTGTGCAAAGTGTCATCAGAGCAGTAGGTGGCGATTTCAGTATTAATCTACAATGTAAGGAAAAAGCTATACCAAACAAACAGGGACAGGGTAAAACGAGGCGAAGCCGAGATAACAAACTGAACACAGGAGGGGTTTAAATACACTAACAAACAAAGGGCTAAACTAGAAACAGGTGTGAGTAATAAGTGTAAACAAACCGGGAACAGAACATGTGACCAAGGCAGACAGACAGGCTTCAAAATAAAAGACAGAAACAGGTCAAGAATAGAACACAAAAACCCTGAACATAAAACCTCACAGCAACCCTAGTGGTTACCGTGACACTCATCTTAAATTAATTAATGTGACTGAAAAGTTTCAGGGTGAATGTTAGCTAGCAGCTTCAGCCACAAACAAAGCCTTGTTCTGTTAAGTAATTGTGTCCAGTACCTCCTTCTCACCCCTTTTTGCTCAGCTTTCATTCCCTTATGGGTGCTATGAGAATACAATCATTCTGGTTACTTTCAAGTGCACTGATTAGGCAGCTTAGATGTTATTATATTTCTTCCATGTCAAAAACTGTTCTGTGCATATTTAGTGATCCACCTGGCCAGCTGGGGGCTCCTTTAACATCCAGGTCCCCATGTTGTTGTTTGGTAATGCCACCCCAGTGTGTGTAAATTGATTAAACTATAATTACCACACATGATCGCTAGTGTGTCGGGCAATTTCATATATGTATAATCATCAAGGCCAACTTACTTGTCATAACACCGGTCACCTTCTCGGAATCAATCTGAATCTTGTTTTGTGACTCTTAGAGTGCTATCGACCTGCTCATAGAGAAACACAAAGAAACTAATCAGATAGTTTGGGCTATTATAGACACAGATGAGTGGAATAAACATAGATTACTGAAATATTCCATGGCAGTACAAAAACTGTGGCAGCGCTCTTTTTATTTATTCCACTTTAGTGGTACAGTGATCAATTTCTATTAATGCTGTGCAGATGCATTTTTAGTTAAACAAAATATTCATTTTTCCTTAAAAACACTCAACTGAGAAATTCTTCCTCCATTCGACAACATACTGATCAGGGATTTGATGGAAACCTCAAGGAAAGAAAAAACCTCCTTTGAGATCCTTTCTAAATTGGTCTCTCTGGCATACTGGGGATTTTTGTCAGAGAAACATGATTATTTGTATTTGGACAGCAGTGTCTGCTGCTCCATTCAGCAGCAGCCGCCTTTTATGTGCACTGAGCGCAAGATTTAGAAGTATTATCACATACACCAACACATTTATCTTGGAGAAACAAGTTCTCACACACTTACAAACATAATCCGAGCTTTGCCAAGAAAGGCCTTGAGGGCCAGTCAAAGATTGTTTCAGCAGATGAACTGAACAGACTGTATTAGAATGATTAAAGTTACAATGCAGAAATAAGACTTTTTACCTGGAAAAGTATAGATAAACAAGTCGATCAAACATTTGCTTGAGCAAATTAGACACTTGTTGTATTTGTAATGCAACATATAACATGGCAACGGCCACACACTGCCAGATTCTCCATCACCTTGAATTTCAGACCTGACTTGCTGCTCTATAAACGGCAGGCGCCATTCAACATCCATTGCACAAAACTAGGACACACACACACCCAGCATCAAAGTCATAGCAGACATTGACCTATATAGCACTTCAGCCCTTGACTTGAGTCTGGCCCACTAAAAGAGATGCAAACTATTAATACTCTGAGTGTCTGAACTGTGGGGCAAAAACAGTGTGCTTATTTTGACAGCCATTGTCACAGATTGCAGTAGATTGATGGCAGAGATTGCTATTTTACAGCAAGACACCAGTAACCAATGTGACATCTGGATATTTGTCAAGATGTCCATGTCGATTAAATGCTGATTAAAGTGTAACAGTGACATGCAGCTCTGTACTATATTGACCTAGAGCTATTCATACACTTGAGAATATGTCTTCTGCCTCAGAGGAAACTGAAGGTCAAGTTTATACACTTATTCCAGCTGTTTGTAGCCTATATAAATTTCATGGTCGTATCAGGCGTACATCATGCAGAAGGATGTAAACACAAACCAGGAATTATTAAAAGAAAACAGGATGGTTTTTTTTCAGTAAACAAGATACCCAACAGGAAATAATCATAACCATGAATTAAACTGGGGTTTAACTAAGAACCAAAACAAAGCAGAACGAGAACAGACAAGAGCCTAACAAGGATGGACCAGAGAAAAAACACACAGAACTGACAAACACAGGCTGAAATACAGGGACATATATACTAAATGGACAAAGGGAAACACCTGGGAAGGGGTTTCAGGCTACGGTGGGGTAAGACTGAAAAAAAATATACTGTGGAAACAGATGAATAGCAAAGGTTAACAAAGACATGGGACAGACAAGAGAACGTTAAAAAAGATATTCACTTACGATTTGAATGTGATAAACATTATCTGTGCATAATTTGTGGAAAAAATACTTTAAGGGCCTCATATTTCAAAAATAGAGACTTCGGTTCCGGGAACGCTGGCGATACTTACGCATATTTATACATCTAGCACATTTTTATTGGTATTTTTTTAAATGTATGATTTATTATAAATATTCATCATTTCAGTGTATAGTACAGTATTGTTTATAAATGATTTGTCACTATTTTTAACTTTAGCAGACTGCCCACAAATCCACAGGTAGGAAGCAGCTGGCCATGGAGGCAAGATCGCTACAGCTACCGGTGACATGAAGAAACCTGACCGTTAAAAGCCCGGCACCTTGACTCTAAGAGAGACCCGGCATTACCAAAAATCCATGGAGCTACTGATCTGCAAGCTGCCCTTCCAGTGCCTGGTGCATTAGTTCACTACGGCTATCGGTGGCGTGAAGAAACCTGACCATTACAGGCCCGTCACCGTGGCTCTGAGAGAGATCCTCTGTCACCAAAAATCTGCGAGTTGCCTCTCTGGTGCCTGGTGCATGAGATTGCTCCGGACTTTGGGATTCACCTCTGCTTCTGGAGCTCCGCCGTCATGACCCTGCAGGAGACCAGCAAGGCTTACTTGGTGGGTCTGTTCGAGGACGCAAACCTGTGCGCCATCCACACCAAGAGAGTCTCCATCATGTCTAGAGATGATCAGCTGGCCCGCCGTGTCCACAGAAAGTGGCTTAAACTAACTGTGCTTACACCCCCTATCTGAGGAGAACACTGTCTGCATTGGATATGACTTAATACATTTATTTATGATATAATTTAATCTCTTATTAAACTCTTTTTAATGTAATGTATATATTCTTTAATTGTATTACTTCTGTAAAGTGACATTAAGGGTCATGAAAGGTGCTTATATGGGTGTGCAATGCATCCGCTGTATTTGTATTTGTTAAAAGGGAACATTATTCTGATTCGTATTTGTGTTTGTATTCCAGTAAAATGTAAATGCAGCGCAAACTCCATCTGCCGCTCCCTAAATCTACGCCTGAACTTGAGCGTTTGATGGGGGAGGGGGCTGGAAAGTGGAATATCTAAAAGTAAAAGTGATCAATCGGTCAGACATGAACACACCGCTGCACACAGTGTGAACAGCATGAACAGCGGGCCAGGGGCGCTGCCAGAAATCTTGGGCCCCATGAAAGATTACAATTTTGCCCATTCCCTCCCTCATTAAGATAATATTACTAGCCCCTAACAGGGCCCCATGTCAGTGCTGGGCCCCTAGAATCGTTCTAACCTTTCCCCCCCGGCGGCGTTTGGGGACGGTACCATGCTCAGGGTACCTAGCAGTCTTTGGAATCGACCCATGACTTTCTGATCACAAGGCAAATGCCCTAACCACGTGAGCGTGTGACCGGGGATGGGGGCAGGGTTCCCAAATAAAAAATTTTTTTTGTATTGTCCGAATATTGTATTCGTAAAAAACACATTATTGTGCCCCACCCCTAGGTGCATACATATATTATTATTATTATTATTATTATTATTATTATTATTATTATTATTATTATTATTATTATTATCATTACTAAACCTGTAATACAGAATGCTAACTGAAAGTACATGGAATATATCACATAAAAAACTGTCAAACCGTTTCACTGAGTACATCAACCTTGTATCTACACACTTTGTCTATATGTATATATTGTAAGGTTAAGACGTGGAACAGCCTCACAGGTCTGCCAGACTGAGCACAGGGCTCCAAACTTCATAAGGGCCAGTTTAAGAGCATCAAGAGAGGAGCTGAGAGTCTTTAAAACACTGACTTCCCAGTATAGTATGGAGAGACCTCCTGCACAGATGAGGCAAGAGAATGGACCTGCCCCGGAGCTGGGATGGTGCATTTGATGTTTGAATTTAAAATACTTCCTAGAGGGCAGCACTTAAAAAGGCCCAGGTTCCTGCCATTATTTTGTCGCGCCAGAAACACTGTGAGATAACTGGTCCCCATTGCTCAAACTGACCACACCCTCAACTTCCATCATGGAAAGCTCCCCATCCTTGCTCCGTCTTCTCCACCACTTTACCTTCTCCACAGGGCTAAACGGAGTGAGCCCTGGAAGCCGATGTCCTGCCCTCCCCTGGCTTATCCTGAGGCAGCACCTGTTCCTGAGCCCCCTCGCATATTTCTGGATCAAGGGACAGTTTCGCTTGATGGGGATGCCAGATGGGAGAGCTTGTATACCACCTGGGGCCACTGGCATACCACCTGGGGCCACAGCAGATTTGAAAGAGCCACTCGATGCCCCTGGAGAGATCTGCCCAGCCACTTGCTAAGTCAGAGCTGCTCAATGCCCTGGAGAGTTCCTCCATCTGAAAAAAAAAAAACATTCATACCACAAAAATCAGGACAGCGGCTGTGCCATAGGCAGGTCCTATGGCAAAGCTGCTGTCCTGATTTTTGTGGTATTAATGCTACTTAACACATTGTTTACATTTATGACTGCAAATTGTTATCCTAATATTTGTAATAGTAAAGTCTAAAGACATTTATTCTGAGATTTATTCTAGAGATTCTCAAGCTACCCTTTTAGCAAAAACTGACTCCTAGATGGACAGTCTGTCTATGTTTGTAAATGAAGGTTTTGTTTATTAGCTACCTCCAAAGAGACTCACTTTCACTTACTTCCCAGCTCAACTGTCACACACACAAATGATGTGGTGTGCAAGAGACACCAGAATTGAGTGTGTTTGTTCAGGTAACTGACAAAATGCTAAACTCTTCAGGCCTTCCACAGAGTCTGGAGGCCTCAAGAGTGCATGCTTCAGTCAGCTGTACTCAGGGACGGGAGGTTTGAATGTAGCCAATCTGAGAATGTTATTTATTTTTCCTGCTGCTGATTGGCTGCTGCCCTTTGATGCTGCAGTCCAGAATTTCCCCCACGGAGCGTCTTGAGTGCTCTCATGTTCTGTTCTTCATAATATATTTTTGTTACTGTAGGATTAGATATTTGATCCAAGCCAAAATAAATGATCACAAGAATCCTGATCTGGCCATGCTCTCGCTAAAAGGCCACTTTCCGACAGGACGAACCCCACAGGAAGTCTGGGGTTTGTCAAGGCATGTGACGTTATGGTCATTTAGAAAGACAATGAAGCCTTTGTCTAAGACCCCCCTTTTCAGCGTGACCCAGCAGTGACCCTCACACACACACCAATTACAACCTTCCTCAGACACACAAATGAAAGATTCAGCTTTCTGCAAGAATGAGAACCAAAGACATTTTTCATGATTTCCAGAGAGCAAAAGACATTATTTTGTTTCCCTCTTTTCTTTTACTTGGTAATTTGTAATAGGAATTAAGATTGACTAGGGCACATAAGGCATAAATTAACTCTATAGTTTGTCAAGATGTTACTGTCATTATTGGTCGCAAAACACTCAGTGAGGTACGACCTCTTTGCCTGAACCACCTGTTACATCTGCTTGTGTTTTCGAGGTTTTGTTTGGAATGCTTATTGTGGATTAAAGGGTATCTAGAGATTAATTCATTATCTGTTAAATGCTGTTGGAAGTTTAGTTGGAAGTATGGTCATGTTTGAACTCTTTTTAAAGCTCTGTTCACAACAAACCCAAATATACAGAATTCAAAATCAAATACTGAAGGGTATTAAAGTAATGGAAGTTTTGCACCAACAAATTTCTAAAGTCTTCAAAGTGGCTTCTTGCCTGTGGGCAAAACGGAGGAGGGCTGCCCAGTTGAATGGATTGGATACCGATGGGGGAGCAGTAGCCCCCCTTCCAGGCTCTTTGTGGCCATAAAAGTCACTGATCCCGACCAAAACTTTGAGCAGTGTTTGGAGCAATTTTTGAGCAGTTTCAGGGGAAGAGCAGTCTTCAGGAAGAGCGGTCTTGGAGAAGTCCCAGAGCAACACCAGGAGCAGAAATAGAGCAGTCCCTGAACAAAGCGGAGCAGCCTCAAGAGCTGGGACCAGGGACCAGAGCATCAACAGAAGCAGAGACAAGACCAAGACCCTCGCCTGAAACAAAACTTCATCACCTCTGCAAACCCCAAGTTCCACAGCTGAGCCTTCACTCTCAAGTCATGCTTCTCAAGTCACCCTGCTCCAGCCACACTGCTACCCTGCTTCATCAGCTCCACTGCTTCATCAACTCCACAACTAAAAGAACTCCATCATCTCTTCTCTTTCTAAGAACTTCCAAAGCTTCAAGTCCAAAGAACTCTGAAACTTCCTTCTGCAACCCTCCTGAAACCCCAGATCAGCCAATAAGTATAACAGTTACTTTTTCATTTTGATGAATTTGGTTCAACAATCTGTGTACTTCTGATTACTGGGTTGGACTTGCTTTGTGAAGCCGCTGTCCAGGAAGGTTTTAGCAATTTCTGTAATCTGTTTCAATATCACTACTCCATTATTATTC
>JBBMFX010069495.1:0-10599 GCA_037832545.1 Rhabdalestes septentrionalis
TGCAGAAGGAGGTTTCAGAGTTCAACTGAATTGGATGCAGGTTGCTGCTTGGAGTTTCGGAGTTCTTTGGCCTTGAAGCTTTGGAAGTTCAGAGGAGATGAAGCAATGTGGAGTTGGTGAAGTTGGTGTAGCAGTGCAGTTGGAAGCGGGGGGACAGATGGCTGGCTGGTCTTTGGGGATCTTCTTCTGTTGATGCTCTGGTCCCCGAACTGCTCGAAACTGCTCCTCCCCAAACTGCTGAAACACTGCTCCTGGTGCTTGGGGTCTTAGACCAAGGCTTCATTGTCTTTCTAAATGAGCATAACGTCATGTGCCTTGACAACGCCCATACTTCCTGTGCGGTTCGTTCTGTTTTAAATTGGCCTCTTAGCCAAAACGTGGTTAGATCATGATTATTGTGA
Organism: Rhabdalestes septentrionalis; assembly: GCA_037832545.1. Lineage (NCBI taxonomy): Eukaryota > Metazoa > Chordata > Actinopteri > Characiformes > Alestidae > Rhabdalestes > Rhabdalestes septentrionalis. The sequence continues at coordinate 402 of JBBMFX010069495.1, forward strand.
TAATTTCTTTTGGTTTGGATCAAATATCTGATGTATGATCTTACAACTCCTTTGAAGTATCTGTGTGTAAAATTTCTTGAGTTATTCCAACCATTATTGTGACTGTTTACTACCTTCCTAAATCAAATTCAAACTTTATAATTGACTTTTCTGATTTCCGCACCTATTATCTACCCTCTTACCAAATATAATACTGCTGGGTGATTTTGATGTTCATATGGAAAATATTAATTAATTAATAAGGACTTTGCATCTTGTCTGGAAAGATTTGGCATCCAGCTGCACATTCACATTCCTACTCATGCAAATTTTAGATCTAGTTTGTTGTTCTGCCCTTTTTCCTTTTAATTTCATATCTGATGAGTTGCTCATAAAGGATCATTTGTTTGTCTCATTTAAGGTTAATCTTACTCTTCCTATAGCAAAGCTTCCACAAATAATTTCAAATCATGAAATAAAGCAAATTAATCACAATAATATCTCCTCTGGCATTGTTAGTTTAATGAACATCCCAGTTTTTCACCCCCTGATGCTCTGGTTTCTCACTACAACCACAGACTTAATAGCATTCTCAACTCTCTTTCTCCTGTGAAAATCATTTTTGTTTCCTTTTCTGTTCCTGCCCCCTGGTTTACTCCTGAATTAAGGCTTCTTAAGGCCAAAGGTCAACAACTTGAGCATCTCTATAATAAAACTCATCTTGCTGTTCATCATTGTTTACAAAAAACATATTTCACATTATAAGGATTGCAACTAAATCCACTTACTATTCTGATATTGTTTGTTTTAATGAAGGAACTTTCATGACGAGGCCCCCAAATTCCCTATCCTCTCATCCGTACTTTGTTGAATTTTGTAACTACTTACTGTCATTTTTAATGTGAAAATATGCAATTCGGTTCAAACAATTTCTCTAAAACCTCTTCTGATTTTAATGCTCTTTTGCTTGAGTGTTGTGCTTTCCAACATCTTTTTATCTGCAAGACAAAATCCTCAACTACAAAATCCCCTATCTACAATTCTGGTCAAAGTGTGCCTTCCCTCTTTAGTCCTCTCGTCTCTGCAACTATACATTCCTTTCTCATCACTTTCATGAACAATTCCAGTCTGGCTTTTGCCCCCTTTTATAGCATGGAAACCGCCCTAATAGAAATCACTAATGACCTCCTCATGGCAGCTGATTACTTATTTTTCACCAATTCTTCTTGATCTGAGTGACACTTTTGATGCTATATCCCATATTATATTTCTTAATAGATTAAAATCCATTTGCATAACGCATACTCCTCTAGACTGGTTTAAATCATATCTCTCAGATGGCACTCAAATTGTCCAACTTAAATTTGATTCATCTCAACCCTCTCCAGTTGCCACAAGTGTCCCCCAGGTGTCTGTCCTGGGGCCCGTTCTTTTCATTATTTATCTCATCCCTTTGGCTATATTTTCCATAAATATAACATACTTCTTCATTGTGTCACAGATGCTATGAGCTCTATCTCTCTAAACCTAATTTCACTCTAATAACTTCTTCCCTTTCTGATTTCTTTAATTAAAATCTTAATTAAAAAAGAAAACCTTGTTTTTTCTTAAACCGAACAGTGATAAAATGTCATTTCATTTCAAATCAGCACCTTCTAAAACTGATTTTCCATCACAGTTGACAACTCTCATGTCTTCCCCTCTCTTCATGTTGAGAGTCTGAGTGTCATCCTTGATAGCAGATTATCTTTCCAATCTCCTATTAATATCACTCAGTCCACATATTATTTGCGCAACTTAGATCAGATAATTACATACTTCTCACCCCCTCTTTTAGATCATTTATACCACCATGAGTCCAGGTGGCACAGGTGGCGTCATCTAGCCCAGTGTTTAGGTTGGATTTCAGGATACATGGGAGATTTAACTGAGCATAAATCACTCTACAAAACATTTAAGCAAAACTGGTTGCAGGATGTAAATAGCTGATCTGAGTGTGTAAAAGCAGAGTGGAGAAATATTATGTTACTTGCCAGTATTAATACAGTTGACATCAAGGCAAAAATATATTAAATTAGGATTGGATTAAACATAGCTCACCAGAGTTTTTGTAGACCTACAATTTTTTTACATGTCATGATTTTACCCAAAATAAAATTCACAAACCTCTTTTTGATTTTTGATTTTTGAATATGGATTAAATATTTTCTGTTCTGGTTCACTGAGTTTCTCTGGGTCATAATGAGCATCAGCACACTAAACATCAACCACACCTTAAAGGAATGGCTAAGTAAACATCAGACCAGTCATTTGCTTTGGCACAATTCCTTTCTTTAGACTAAATGTTTACTACATTTAGGTCAAAATCTTGTGTTATCATTATTTTCAGCCGACAAAATATGCTTTTTCTTCAGTTTTCATCAATGTTTGACAGTTTTCCATAACAAACGTTTGAGACAATCCAAGAGTGTATGCCATAGAAGTAAACATGATTAAATTAAAATTACTTAATTTCTTTATTATAAAAAATTACATGTTATAATCACAATAACAAAACTTCAAATTTCATAATGCAGCCAGGTCATAATATATTTTCTTGGAATACATTCCCTCATCTGGATGGACATCAAAAATCATGTGCCTACCTGCAATGCTTGCTTTCTGTGATGCGTGATATTTTCCACATGTAAATAAATGTTAATAAATAACAGGCTAAGTCACCTCTTTTTTTACCTGACCATTTGAATTGTGTCTGAGACTTTACAATTTACACTGGCAGCACTGGCACCTGAGTGACTTAGAGCATAGCAGTCATCCCTCCTGCTCCATGAGGCATGCTGTCCTGCTGACAAAGCCTGGCCCTGGTTCTGAGTCAAACACATTAACTCTTAGATGAGCCCTGTCTATCAAATGCAAACATATACTTTGCTCAATGAGTTACATTCTGTTATAAAAGCTTCATATGAGGGATATGTTTATCTACACAAAATAGCATTTTATATTTTTTTCAATTCCATACTGTCAATGTATGGAAACTAAACTGCCACCCAAATGATGTTTTCATGAATAACATCATGCTTTGGTTGGGCTCAGGTTTGTTTGCTATGTACCGTTATTAGCACATTCTCATGAATTTTCACACTTTTACTCTTTCTCTCACTCTGTCTGCTGTTTTGTCTTGCTTTTTTTCTTTTTGGAACATTATCTGTGTTCAGAAAAGCTCTCTTGTATGAGGAGTGGGTGAAGGCCCTTCTCCATAAATTTACAGATACGTTTTCCAAAGTGTGTTAAGCATTTCTTTAGTGCTGAAAATACCTGGTAATTTCTTAAAACATACTGTAGTGGAGTTGGGCTGTGGAGGGCTTTCCCAGCATGCATTGCTCATGCATCGAACTGTTTATTGTTGTTTTGTGTGTTATTTGGGGATTATTTTGTGTAGTTGGGGGGTAGAGTGTGTTACTGTGTGAGTCATGGTAGCTCTGTGTACCTGGGTCGGGTTTTCTGTTGTTGGTAAGGTTTGTGGTGCTGCTTGTAACCCTTTACTTGCCACTGCTCCTAAAAGCTCTCAAATAAATCTGCTGGAGGGTTTCCTCCCTGAGTTCACCAGCTCTTGTATGCTCTCCATTCCCTTTGACAATCTCATCCCTGGATCGTTACATTGGTGTCAGAAGTGGGATGGCAGTGATGGAGCAGACAATGCTGAGAGAAATTCAAGAACTCATCCAGCAGATTAAGGGAGCCAGATCGAGGGAGAAGTCGTTTGGAGAAGCAAGACAGCAGAGAGCGGCAGAGGGTGCTCCGGCCGGTTCCAGCATCCCCCGGCCAGCGACGAGACAGCAAGGCAGTGAGCAGCCAGAGGATGCCAGTGCCGACCAATGATGTACAGAGGGGATGAGCCACTGGACAAGTTCTTGACCCAGGTCCAGCTGGCGGCGACATTCAATGGCTGGACTCCATCAGAGACAGCGGTCCGTGTTGCTTTATCCCTGGAGGCAGAAGCATTGCGTAGCCTGGACGATCTTCTGCCGCACGAGCAAGGGGTGTGGCCAGAGATAGAAGACGCCGATACGGCCGCCGTGTGCCACAGGAAGATGCATGCGCCCAGCTCATCAGCCGACAGCGGCGTGAAGGGCAGTTGCTGAGAGCCTTTGCCACTGATCTGTGCCATCTAGCACGACGAGGGTATCCAGAGTTCTCGGGGGTGATCCAAGAGGAGCTGGCATTCCGAGCGGGTCTGTAAGGCCACCACCATGATCAAGAATGATGGCGGGCTGGAGGCGTCGGAGCTACAGAGGCGCAGAGGTGCAGCGAGGTGATTCCGTTTCCAGTGCGGCGAGCTGGGACACATCACATGCTACTGCCCCGCTCCTACGCCTGTGGACCTCCTACCCCAGCAGCAGTTAAATTGAAGTGGGGAAGAAATGAGGGGAAACCGTCGCCCGCTTCAGTTCCTTTTCCCCACTCTGTTGGTTCGAGTGTGTGTTTGGGACACGCTGGATTGTACTTGCATTGTTCTGTGGATGGTAACATGTGTAGGGTCTTGATGGACACGGGTTCACCATTTCATTAATGTGCGGGGGATTACTGTACAAAAAGCAGCGGCCCAGGGTGAAATTTGAACATGGCTGGAAGATCCCCATGGTCATGGGGCACTGTGTGGTCATGCGCGTGGCGACTGAGTACTTGAACACCAATTTCTGGTGGGGCCCATCCAAGACAGGTGGGGCTAGACGTGGTCAGTTTGATTGTTCGGGTCAGGGCCTAACGCCTTCCACTCCACAGTGGGGACCGTAATGGGCAGAGTGTTTCAGTGGCCGAAGGGGCAGGCGCACAGCCGGAGCTCATGGTCAGGTGTGTAGGGCCGCCGGGTCCATCACCAAACCAGCAGGTGGTTAACCAGTTATACGAGAGTAGTTACGTAGGTTTAAATGGTGACCAGAAGTAGAAACTATGCCAGCTCTTTGAAGATTTCACTGACATTTTTGCAGCTGATGAGAGAGACTGCACACTAACTTCGTCCAAAACGGGGAAGTGCACCCCATCCATATGTGACCTTGTCAGCTCCCCACAGCCAAGCAGGCCCCCGGGTGGAAAAGATTCGGGAAATGTTAGAGTCCGGGGTGATTGAGCTGTCTGACAGTCTTTGGTCCGCCCACCCCTGCACTACTGGTAAAGAAAAAAGACAACTCATGGTGGTTCTGGGTGGACTTTCGGCAGCTCAATGTCGTAAGGACTCCTACCCGCTTCCCCATATAGACGAAGCATTAGATTGCATATCTGGCTCTTCCTGATTCAGTTCCCTGGACCTCCGGAATGGCTACTGGTAGGTGGAGTTAGCTCCTGAGGCGCAACCTAAAATGACGTTCAGTATTGCGCAAGGCCTCTGGCAGTTCCGGGTCATGGCGGTCGGGTTGTGTAATGGGCCGGCCACATTCGAGCAGCTCATCGAGAAGGTACTCGGGGAGAGTTCACGCTCGGACCACAGTCCAGAGTGCAGTAACCATGGCAGTTGTTTCAGCTGTTCCCTGATCCGGGAATCCATAAAACCTCTCCAAGCCTCACTGGATTCCCTGCAAGCAACAGTGGCCTCTTTTCAGAACCGACTAGCTTCGGTAGAATCTGTAGCTGGTGATAACTTTGAACGCCTGTCGGCAGTGGAGTCCACAATCAAGATGCTCAAAAATCAAAACCAGTTTCTTTTAGATCGGGTCAATGACCTAGAGAACCGGTCGTGAAGAGCCAACCTGTCCCTGAAGGCAGTGAAAGTGGTATGGACACAATTAAGTTCATGAAAGAGTTGCTGATGGAGATGTTGGGGCCGGAGGTGTTTACACTCTCGCCAGTCCTGGAGAGAGATCACCGGAGCCCTACTTTTGGCTCCGATCAAGGAAAGTCGCCTCACCCGTTCCTGGTCTGTTTTTCCAGATTTCAGGAGTTGGAATCTGCATTGCGTTGGGCTAGAAACCAGGAACTGAAATTCCAAGGTACTACAATATGTATTTATCATGATTTTAGCCCAGCCCTAGCAAAGAAGTGGACTGCATACAACAATATAAAACAAGTATTGTACCAGAAAAACGCCCGATTCCAGCTCCTGTATCCTGCCCATCTATGCGTGTTCTGCAGTACTGATATTCATATTTTCAACTCGCCTGATGAGGCCCAGAAGTTTTACGAACACAAGTTCATTGCTGAATAGAATCGTGTCCTCATGTCGATTTGAGCTGAGTAAGCGGCATTGCTATTATACCCAACTTAAAACAGATTGTAATTTGATAAATATTAATAATTTTGACAGTTCAAATAGGAGAGAAAACAGAAAAATCTGTTTTTAATTGTTGTAAAACTGCTTAACCCTTGTTGAATCACTTGCTGTTAACTCTGTTCCGAATGTTTTATTAATAATTGTGTTATTAATTTTCAAATTCTGTTAATATCCCGGGAGCCCTCTTGATTAATGAATGGTTCCATCACAAGAAGTCTTTAGGAATAGTGTGTAGCCCGCAGCTTGCCCCTGAGAGGGCATCAAGTATAGGTCAAGTTTTAGTTTATACTGTGTTTGGGTCATGGGTAGGGATTATGGGCCGGGTCACTACTAGGTACCTGCTGATTGTTCTGCTTCCTTGGTGTTTGGGAGTACTGTTTTTGTTGCCATGCTCTTTATCACTTTTTTTAATACTTTAGTTTCTACCACCATGGGGAGCCCTAGCATCGTGAAAGGTAATGTACGATTCATTAGCTGGAATGTTAAAGGACTTAATGGGCCTGTAAAGAGAGGAAGAATATTTAATCATCTTAAATATTTAAAATCTGACATAATATTTTTGCAAAAACTCACCTGCTGGGCAAAGACCAGACAAGACTTAAGAAATCATTGGATGGACAAGTTTTCCATTCTAATCTGAACACTTCAATTCGTGGAACTGCAATTCTGATGCATAAAAATATCCAGTTCAGTGCAACTAGCATATCCTTGGACCCCCAGGGTCGCTGTGTTATTGTTTCTGGACTTCTTTTTCATAAGCCAGTTGTTTTGGTTAATGTATCTGCAATGTAAAAATTATTTCATGAATACCAGACTTATGGCAATTAATTTTTGGTGGTGACTTGAATTGCGTAATTCACCTTGTTTTGGACCGATACAATCCCAAATCTACAACCCAATCAAAAAATGGCAGAATCACTGTCAGCCTTTATGAACCAAGTAGGGGGCGTGGACCCTTGGCGAGCCCGGTATCCATAAGACCAAGCCTTTTCCTTTTTCTCCTCAGTCCATCACTCCTTTGGCAGAATAGATTACTTATTTATAGATAGAGGACTTCTCCCAAGTGTCACTAGAACCTAATATTTAGCTATAGTTGAATCTGACCACGCCCCAGTACTACTTGATCTTACTTTTTCCTGGGGGTCAGTACGTCCTCCTTGGAGTCTAAACAAAACATTATTGACTGACAAATCATTTTGTGATTTTATTTCCAAAAAAATCGACAAATTCCTTGAGTTAAACAAAAAAGATGGTATCTCCTCTACACTCGTCTGGGAAACTTTAAAAGTTGTTATTCAGAGAGAGATTATTTCATACTCTTCTAGGATATATAAGGCAAGGAGATTAAAACAGGATCAGCTCATATCAGCAATAGCTTCTGTTGATGCTCAATACATCAGTTCCCCCTCTCCTGAACTTTATAAAAAGAAGCTGGACCTGCAATCTCAGTACAATATACTGTCATCTGACAACTCAGAATGAATTTTGTTGAAATCACGTGGTTATGTCTATGAATATGGTGATAAAGCTTCTCGTCTTCTGGCACATCAGCTTAAAAGCCGCTCTGCTTCCCAACAAATTATACAAATTCAGAATTCAGAGGACGAACTGATTACTGACCCAGAGGAAATTAATGATATATTCTCCAAGTATTACTCCAACATATATACATCTGAATTACAATGGAACAATTCTTTAACGATCTTCAACTTCCTTCTGTAAGCACAACACATAGGTCCAGAACCGAACTCCCACAACAACAGTCAGAAATTATTACCGCAATATCCTCAATGCAAAGCAGTAAAACGCTACCCGATTGAATTTTTAAAAATATTTTCTCATCAACTATCCAGTATTTTTCTTGATATGTTTAATCTCTCTCCCATGGGTTACTTCCAAAAAACACTAACTGAAGCTTCTATTATTCTGCTGCTAAAACCTGGTAAAAATGATACTGATTGTGGCTCATATTGACCAATCTCTCTTTTGAACTGTGATGTGAAAACACTAGCAAAAGCTCTGGCCCTCCGCCTTGAAGGGGTAATGCAAGATGTGATCTCTTCCGACCAGATGGGTTCCATTTTGGGTAGACACTCATTCACAAATATTCGCCGTCTCTTAAATATAATTTATTCTGCTGCAGCCAGCGACATGCCAGAGGTAGTTGTCTCGCTTTACGCGGAGAAGGCCTTTGACAGTGTAGAGTCGGAATATTTATATAAATGTCTAAATAAATTTGGTTTTGGCCACAATTTTATTTCATGGATTAAGCTTTTATATAACTCTCCCTGGGCCTCCATAATTAAAGTATTGGAATACATTCACAATACTTTCGGCTTACAAGAGGGACTCGTCAGGGCTGTCCAGTCAGCCTCCTGTTATTTACTCTAGCTGTGGAACCCTTATCCATTGCACTTAAATCACTGGTTTCTGTTAGTGGAATTCACCGTAATGGACAGGAACATAGACTCTCCTTATATGCAGACGACCTGCGGTTATATATATCAAACCCGGTTTTAAGTATTCCCCAAACAATCCACCTACTCCTTTGGCACATTCTCTGGGTACAAGCTGAACTTTGGTAAAAGTGAATGTTACCCGGTCAATGACTTAGCCCTTCAATTACAGGAAAACACCATACTGTTTCGAATGGTCAAAAATGGTTTCAGGTACTTGGGTATTAATATTACTAGAGACATCCAAAGTCTTTTCCTCGCAAACTTTTCTCCTCTCCGCGAAAAAATTGTGTCAGATCTGCTGAAATGGAAATTGCTTCACCTTTCTCCAGCAGGAAAGGTTAACTGTATAAAAATGAACGTGCTTCCCAAATTCCTGTATTTGTTTCAATGTATCCCACTATACCTTCCCAGATCCTTCTTTAAATCACTCAACAAAATTTTGACCTCATTCTTATGGAACAACAAATGTCCCAGAATACATCTTGAGTTACTGCAGAGGCCAAAAAGTCAGGGCGGCTTGGGGCTGCCTAATTTCTGTTGTTACTATTGGGCTGCAAATATTCAGAAATTTCTTTACTGGTGCCATGCTCCATATACAAATTGGTGTTATTTGGAATCCAACTCTTGTATCTCAACAAGCCTTTTAGCCCTGATTTCCACTAGTTTACCCCTTTCGGCCTCACACTTTACTAACAACCCAGTGGTCATAAACACTCTAAGGATATGTTTCCAATTCAAATACCATTTTGGGTTTAAGGCTCTCCTCACCATATCCCCTATTTGTAATAATCACCTCTTCCCCCCAGCAAGTCTAGATTCAGCATTTTCTCTCTGGCAAAGACATGGTATCTCCGCTTTCAAAGACATGTACCTTAATGGAGTTTTTGTAAGCTTTGACGAACTGTCACAGAAATTTAACTTACCCCGGTCCAGTTTATTTCATTATTTTCAGGTCCGCCACTTTCTTCAGAGTCAGGTCTCTAACCTTCCATATGCACCTTCTATGTTAAGCATAGATACGATTTTGGAGACCCCCCTTCACCTAAGGGGATTGATATCGAGATCTTATGACTCTATGGGCCCGATTTTCAGGGTCAATCGCACATTGTCTGAAGTCTGAAATGCAGTTGTCCATAGGAAAAGTGAACAATGCACCTGGCGCATTGTTCAAATGGGTTGTCTTAAATGAGTAAATTAGTCATCTGTGTGTTTTGGGCGTAGCATGCAATAAACCAGTCAGAGTTCACACTCTCACTCCCTTTAAATACCCAGCGCATATTCCATGGCGTGCTGTGTATAATGAGGTGAAGGCACGGGAGCAATTGATCTTCTGGGATGGAGGGAATCCTCCCAAACACTTTGCTAGGGGTGCTTATTGTAACAGCCCACCTATCCATTTTAAAAGAATGTATTTAGTGTAGTGTAGATATGATTGTTATTGCACAAGTGATTTCAAAAACACCATATAACAGTGCTATAAAAATCATCTATACCA
>JBBMFX010069505.1:0-10599 GCA_037832545.1 Rhabdalestes septentrionalis
TATTACCAGTTTCTGTTCTGTAATAACTTACATTACCACGTTACAGCAAAAAGTATCAATAGTAGCAAAATGCATTACAGTAATTTGTTATTTTTGTAACGCGTAACTCCCAACTCTGCCTATACAACTAAGTCCATCTATAAGGTGCAGTTTAAGACAACTTCTCGACTGCGGTGAATCTAGCCGCTCTTCGGACATCTCGCGTGTTTCACTCATACGTCACCCTCCTAATACAAAGTAAACAGGCTCTTTGCATCTCTAACCATCTATCTATTTAGGCGCTTCTAATTTTTCTCTGTTTATTTCTCATCATTGTCAGTGTTATAAACTCACTATAAAGTGTATGAACTCTATAAGCTTGAAGGGAGTATTTTATGACAGGTTAGCATAATTCATCAGAACACCGGAGTACCATGGTGTGAGAAATCCGCGTACATTTTTTAACGCGTATATTTTTTGGAAATGAATTCGTCGACATTAACGCGTTTTCCATCTGTTTTGCCCCTCTTCTAATTTGAATGACCTGTTAACGTGTCAACAGACGTGACTCTGCATATGGATTAATAATGAGCTGCGTTGGAAGACATTTCTAACCACGTCCTTCCACAGATTTGACCTATTTTTCCCTGCGTGCTGGCAAACGCGCCGCTTGCCCGCCTTCGTTCCATGCCTACTTTACATCCCCATTCTGCTTAACACAAGTTCCAGCCGCTACAGGCTTGTTTTCATTCATTTACCATCCAGCTCTTGCCTCCTGGCCCATTAGTCATTTCAGCCATGGAAAATGAATTTGTGATGAGTGTTTCTCGTCTCTGTTCTTATGAGGGAACCCCGGATAACTCTTTCTTCCTTTCTCTGTCTCTCTTTTCTTCCTTTTTTACTCTGTTATTGTTTCACTTCTCTCTCATTATCTGTCTTTCCCTTGCTTTATTTCTTTTCCTTCCCCTTTCCACTTTCTGTTGATGCTGATTATCTGGAAGTCTAAGGTCACTCAGTGCGTCATACCCCTACATTTACATGTATTTATTGTCAAGCACGCTCATACAAAATGTGATGCTGATATACTGAAAGATTCCTTATTCAGTATCTACAATAATTTATTCAGTATCTACGGTAAATTATTCAGTCACGTCCATGAATTATTCAATATATTCTTCCAGGAACTTTCTCTCTAACTAAAACTGCTATTAAACTTCAGCCTTTTACAAGCATCTGAGTCATCAGTAATCATATGTAATTATGAGGGGTGTCCACTGGAGGGTGCCATCCACACAGGGTGATAGGGGCTGATGTTCTGCAGCGCCAAAAAATCCATAGACGTCAACGGCTATTTAAAAAAAAATCTTTTTGCCATGCATTCAATACATGCTACATAATGATCAACATGTCAGTGTACATATGTATTTATATATGCTTTACATGTTTGCATTCATTTTCTTTCTGCAAAATATAAATTTGATAACCAACTAATTATAAAAAATCCCTGTTAATATTTCCTCTCCATGCTATTTTCAGTGAACAGCAAGTCAGGAACTATTCAGTGGTGGAAATGGTTGGAAGTAAAACAACAAGTGGAAAAATAAGGTTAAAGTTTGTATGTATGTAAATAAATCCGTTGCCATTCTGTATTCTTTATAGGCCTCTATAGCCATGGTCATTGCTACTTTTAATCTTTAAATCTTGCTATCTTTATAATATTGTTATCTATATAATATTGTTATCTATATAATATTGTTATCTTTATAATATTGTTATCTTTATAATCTTGTTATCTTTATATGCAGGGGCAAAATTCAGGCTTGTACGATTCCACTTTTAAAAACTAGCATGTTAGCATACTTTAGTTACATTTATAGTTAAGAATTTGCCATACAGTGTCAGAAACCATATAAACAAGTCTATTAGGTATAACTGAACACCCTCCACATGGTTTGAGATGGGGGTGCGATGGTTAGATAAGAATTTTGCACAAAAATATTATTGAGAACAATAGAATAGCCATAACACAACAGAATACCTTCACACAATGGAAAGTGCAGCTTCAGTGCATATACATACATATACATACATATATATATATATGTGTGCAGTGCAGAGCAGGCACTGATTTGAACGATCTCCATTCCAGTTCATCCCAAAAGTGTTGGATGTTCCCAGAGTTATTGGACTGGTTTGAGGTGCTGTTTTGAAATTGTTCTGATCCACTTGTCTAGCCATCCCAATCTGGCCCTTGTCAAACTCACTCAGACCCACTTTTCTGCTTCTAAGACATCATCTTCAAGAACTGACTGTGTGTTTGAGTGTGTGTTTGTGTGTGTGTGTGTGTGTGTGTGTGTGTGTGAGTGTGAGTTTGATTGAATCAGATGCAGCAGTGCTGCTGGAGTGCTTAGACCCCTCAGTGTGGCTGCTGGGCTGAGAATAGTCCACCATAGTCTTGGGCATCATAAGATGAACCAAACAAACATGCGGAAGTAGACATCAGGTAGTAAAAATGAAATATAAATATTTAAAATGTTGACAGTGTGTTTTTGGAAAGCGAACAAAGGTACAAAATCATCCTCTACTGTTAGAGTGTTTCTAAAAAGTGCTGCTCCAAGCAAAAAGATTGCCATATAATGAGATAACTAATTACAGTAGGGCCCCATCCCCTCATTTAACTAGTGTCTATTCTCTCTCGTCCATTAGAGGGATGGATAGAACGTCCACAAAGGCCAGCGCTGTTTTTCTGGCATGGACAGTAAAGCTGGCTGAAGAAAGAAATAAAAAAACCCTGCAATGATGGAGGCCCCCTATTCAAAAGAGCCCGCTGTTCCCACAGCCCTGAAAGGGGGCAAGGAGAAAGACAAGGGGGGGAAGAGCGAAAGGGACGGCCAGAGAGTGCATAGTGAGAGCGAGGGAAGTTAAAAAAATAAAAAGAGATCGAGTGCTTTGCTCACACTTAGAGCTTGTTTATCAACACTTCGTTCCTGAGGCGTCCATGGATACTGCCCCTTCATGCTTTCGCCCCCTTTTGGCTCAACAAAACCAGACCCTGAATAAAACTCCAAATAAAAGACAGCCAAAATCAGTACAGAAGTAAGATTTGTGACTGAAAGGGTGCTCAAGTTGCATGTGAGTGTGTGGTGTGTGTGTGTGTGTGTGTGTGTGTGTGTGTGTGGAGGGAGGAGTGTACCATTAGGCTTTGAATATCTTCCTGGGAAATAAATGAATGAATAAATAAATAAATACGTTGAAAAGTTGTGTTATTTGGCCAAAACTGAGAGGTTGCACTCAGACTTCATTCCGATTTGCCGCTTGGTTGTTATGCTTGATGTAGATACATTAGCATGAGTTTGTACAAGGAAACTTGCTAATGCATTGTTTACTATGCAGAACAAATACGAATAAATTACAGCGTTATTACGTTTCAGTCTAATATTGTAAAGTGATTTATTCCACCAGCCCATGGCTGGAGTCAGAAATGAACTTACGTAAGGGTAAATTATCACTCTTTCAGCCCGGAGCAAACTCTTTTATTGCAATTTATATACCATAGTGCATAAATATTACATTTCTCTACTAAATAAAAAAAAAGAAAAGAACAGAAACTAGCGCTAATTAGGCAATTTGCACTGAAGGCACATTAGTAAGTAAGAAAGAAATATCCTGCATAAAACTCGTCTCTGCTAATTAACGTCATTAACACACAAACAGTGCGGGAGGAGAGGATGTGACAGTGCAGAAGCACAAACAGTGATGATGGCATTACCACAGTAATTGATAACACTAAGACAGATGTTCAGATATGAAACGTCAATTAAAGAGCATCACTGAGTGGGAGAGAGACAGAAGAAATGTTTCAGACATGGTGGGGATCCTTTATATTGATGACATTGCTGAGAATACACGTTACCCATCAAAGGTTTGTCTGCATTTTTCAAAATAGATTTTAATTTGGATAATTTACTTAGTAGTAGTGTTCTATTTCTCCAATAGACTTGCATGCACATGACACGGCATTTACAAAAAGTATAGCTACCGTTTTAGCTATGCTAAAGTACATACGTGTTTATTTGTCGAATAATAATTATAATACAATTAATATCACAATGTTCGGTAAAATATTTTTTGCTAATTCTGTCTGTTTGTATTCACATGACTTACAATATAAAATAGTCTAAATACAAAACAATAAAGCTTTAAAAATTTTACCTAGGCTACATTATGCATAACATTTTTCTTAACATTTGTCCAACGTGTTAAATTTAAACAGTAACAACGTGTTCAAATGTTGGAGGATGAATACTTATTTATACTCAGAATATCAACAACCGGTCATTTTACTAGACGCACCCAAACCTCTTGATAATTCCATTGAATGTTAGCTTTGTCGACCTCAAAGCTTTTGTACAAAACTTCAGATTTAAGGCACCAAAAAAGTCTTGGCTGATCAACTGTAATTGGGCAGAAATGCTGTGCATTTAATTTGTTGTCAAACTAAGTTGTACATTAATTGGGACCTATAATCAGCCTGACAGTAAAAACAAAGCGCTGCACTGCATAAAGAGATAACTAATTGCAGAAGAGTTCCATCATCTTGCTTCGATAGCATCTATTTGTTCTCATTTGCTAGAAAATCTTTGACAGAAGGAACATTCTACCATAGAAAGAACAAGCTATTCACCTTCAGGCATTCCTGAAAATGTGGTCCCCACCTTCGAAATGTTTGAATTTCTACCTAATTCTGACCTAAAATATGTTCATAATAGTAGAGACAAAGAACATTTTAAAACGAATGAACCCAACAGATAACTATAATATTATGGGTTTTTTTTAACAAAGTGATCCCGTGTTTAATGTCTTTGTTGGCAGAGGCAAGGATGTAATAATCTATTATAGTGAGGATGATTATAAAGTCTCTACTATAAAGATTTGGTCTTCATCATGCCTTGCCTTTGTCAGTGGAATTTTCTAAGAAAAGCAGTTTTTCATGGGAGATTTTACAATACAATGCCTGAAGAGTGAAGACTTCACTCTCAGGAAGTATAATAATTTTACATCACTGTTTCCCTTCTCAGTATTGGTCAAGAGCATATTTTCTGGGAGTTCACAAATGTCCCCCATGGTAACATCTAAGGAAATAATGGCCACTCTAATATTGACTTCAGCTCACTGTTTGTGAGTCTACCTTCAGGTAAACAAAAACTGCATGAATGAAGAAAGCCACCCCTCTCCGGGAAGGACAATGCATGTTTTAGAGGACCACTGGAAGACTATTAACTGGTTAAGCACAAATTGAACATTTTGGCGTAAATGTTAAAATGTTGGCTTGAATGCAACAAACACTGCATTTCAGCATTAGGGCTTCATCCTAGCTATGAAACATGGTGGTGGCAGTATCATGGTTTGGGCCTTTTTTTCTGCCAATGGACCAGAACAGAGAATGTTTAGGTAATCTGTCTGTCAAATAAAGATGTGTTTTGCAAAAGGCAGCAAACACACCATGCAGTCTGCCAGAGGCTGAAAAAAAAGTGCTTTGGAACGGCAAGTAAATTCAGACCATAATCCAATAGAAATGTCATGGCAGGATCTGAAGCATGCAGGAAAGCTCCATTCCATGACTGAGATGAAGCTTTTCTGTGAGGAGGACTGGGCTAAAACACCCCCAAGTCAATGTGCGGGACTGAAAAACAGATATTGGGAAGGTTTGATTGAAGTCGTTGCTGTTCAAGGGAACCACATTAGTTACTGAGGGCTGAGATTCACATTTTCACTTTTAGCAACAAAAATATTTAATGCTAGAAGTCTGTTTAATAAATGGTTGATAAACAATGTACTTGTGATATATATATTCATTGAATTCTGTCTCTTACAGCATTTTACAGGCTTTGAATACTTGTTGCCATTTTCAAGGGTGTATATAAAAAAATAATCAATGTTTTCATTGCAGTTTATTTTCCATATATGGAGTGAACTGTGCATTTTATTAACATCTGCATATTACACTATTTTCTTTTATACAATATGGGAATGTAATGAGAAATCAAATTTGTGCTCAGACTTGTGCCGTGGACCCAGGGGTTTATTACGGTTTCTGCATGTTTTTAAGGGGCCTGATGAGAACTTCAGCTTCATACATTTGACTGAAGAATATTATTGCTTTAATAACTCATCATCCTGCAGTTACACACGTTTGGGTCTTCAGAGAAATGCGGAAAATTCTTGCCCTCGTTTAATCTCGACCGCGTTAATTAGCCATTCACGGCACATGACAGGAACATAAACTGCAGGTCAGGTTTAAAGATGTGCTCTGCTTAGGGGGATAACTGGAGAGGAAAACATGCCTCCTTCTGTAACCTTGCAAAGGTTTAAAGTTTTCTTGCAACTTGTTTTGAAAGACTTTTGGAAAAATGTTCTAAGTCTTTTTTTTTGTTGCTATAATCTGTCCCAGTGCTCTAGTCCAGCGTGAACTGCATTCCTTCTTTCCTTCTTTCCTCCCCTCTTAATATCATTCAGGTGGTAGATGATACAATATGAGATGTTTCATCTTGTCTCGTCTATGCTTTAGCTTTAGCTATTGGTGTTTAAAATATTCATTCCAATAGACATAAGCTATCACACTTTTTTTCTGATTTTTATTCACTCAAATTATAAAACTGAAAATACTGAAGAATACTAAAGTCTGTAAGTGCTCATTTGAGTCCAGTTTATTTGTTAAACAGCTTTAGTCTGGCTTTAGATGAGCACTCAGTCTGATCTACTGACCCTTTAGCTACAGTTTAAAGGACGCATGTCTTACATTTTCGTGTGTTTTTTTATGACTGAATAACAACGATTTATAAATTCATAATAAAAACGTTCTCCAACTTCACTTTTTCTAGAGTTCAACAGGCTGTTTCAGTTGGTGTGCCTTTACTATGTAAATGAACTCTGTTTTGACTGACTGCCCTGAACTTTGCCTCATTTACAAAGCAGTCCTAACACTCCATACAACAGCAGGGACTTAAATGGTGTAGGGTGAATAGGAGGATTATACAGACTTTAAATGTGCTTTAATGTTACTACATCAAAGTGAAGAAAATTAAATATTTGCCCTTCAAGGTGCAATTCTGATCCAGCAACTAGGTGGGGCTAGACCCAGTTTGTGGTACAATAATAACTGATGTAGCAGATAGTTACCAGAAAGATGTGGGAGCAATTCCCAAAAATGCTAAGCACCTCTGAGGTTCCCCCAAGCAAGGTACCATCCCCATACACTGCTCCTCGGTTGCTGTGTTCCTGACTGCTTCTCTCTGTCCTGTTCTCGGTGTGGTGTGTTCACCTATGACAGAATGGTTACTTTTACATTTTACATTTCAACAGCACCCACGTTAACTGCAAACGTCAACTGGGATGTTGGTGCCTAAAAATGCCCCTTTTTATAGTGTAAACCCTACATTTGTTCCCAAAACATTTTGATTTTCATTTTAAACTCAGTTTAATACATTTTAAACTCCCTTGTAAAGGTAAATCTGTAATTGTACTGTAAAGTTTACACTGAACTGCTGTTTCCCACAGTGCTAGAATCTAAAATACCAAAGTTTCCCATATATAAAGTGTACTGTAATACATACACATGCATCTTTTTTGGTATGTGCTGTTGTTTTCTTTGGTATGAGCTGGTAAATACAATAATAAATAAATTTAATTTACAGTAAAAAATACATGACTTTAAGGAGAACAAATCAAAAAGACGAGAACAGCGCAGATGCGTCACTGGGCATCAGCCAATCAGCAGCAAGGAGAATTAAACAATGCTCTCATTTTTACTACTTTCATACCTGTCACTAAGTACAGCGGTATGTCAACATTCCACGACGTACTTTGTGTTCTCTGGACAGTATCAAAAAACGCATATTTTATATGGAACGTTGCTGAATTCACATTTATATTTATATTACAAAATTTGTAAATCGTTTTTTTCTTAATAATTTAGCACAAAAATGCATGAAAATATATGTTTCGCCACAAAAAATGCTGTGATGTCCTGCTGCTGGTTGTTTATGTTTGGGCACGGTGCTGAGCAGTAGAGGTTTATTCCTATCAGGTGCGTCTGATTGCTGGGCCCAAACATAATCAACCAGCACTAGGATTAGGGCCAGGGCCAGACGTCACAAAAGAAAAATAAGATGTGGAAGATACCTTCAGTTTCTGCAACAATTATTATTTCAGTTCTCAAAAACAAATCAGCCATAGACTGAAGCTGCAACTGCTGAACCGCATTTAAGCAAGGGTTTCCCATAAAGCATAATCATAGAAATGGGTGGTCATGGAACTGGATATGCTATAACATTGTACACCATAGAGATTGCGTAGTGTTACATTAACCATGGAAATAAGTCCAGTAAATAGGTGAAGTGCTACCATGAATAGTGGGTGGATAACACCTCTGTAGTTGTACACTATATGGACAAAAGTATAGGGACACCTGGCCATTACACCAAACGGGACCTTATTATGATACAAAGACTTTAATATGGAGTTGGTCTCCCTTTTAAGCTATAACAGCTGCCACACTTCTTAAAAGTTTTCAACAAGATCTGTGGGAATTTTGGCCCTGTAGAGCGTTTATGAGGTCAGGCACTGATATTGGACGAAAAGGTCTGACTCTCAATCTCCGTTCCAGTTCATCCCAAACGTGTTGGATGGGATTGAGGTCAGGGCTCTGTGTGGGCCAGTAAAGTTCTTCCCCCTCCGAATTCATCCAGCCATACCTTTATGGAGCTTGCTTTTTGCACTGGGACACAGTCATGCTGGAATAGAAAGAGGTCATTGCCAAACTGGCCTAATAGATTGAAGCAAGGTATTCTCCAACATCTTTTAGTATGCTGAAGACTTTCACTGTATGTATGGTTCAGGAATTTAGTATTCAGTAATTAAGATGTTTATCAGTCAATCATGCTATAACTGTATCTAGTTTCTGATAGCTTAGCAGATTCTGCACTGTTTACACATTCCTCACACAGACTCATTATTTTGAAGGGCGAGAAAAGGAGGACTGTGATTATGTTGTTTTAGTCCTAAAAAGGTTCTGCGTGCTGCACTGATTATAAAGTCAGATCCCACAATGTCTGAGATTTGTATGAGAGTTACAGATTGCACGACATATACAAATATATACACTACAAAATATGTAAAAATACGTGCAATGGTGTATTATATTATTTGATCTTTCTGCTCAGTTTAGTAAAATTATGGCCTGTTTGTGTTCCTCAGTGCCATGACGAATAAGTGCTGCAGCATCTTTGTAGCTATTTCGGTTGGTGGTGGCAATGCCTTGATTCAGAAACTGCATCCCTGTTATATTAGAGGTTGTATAAACTTGTATAAGAGGTAAAAACCTCCCAGGTCCCTGATCCTCAGGTTTTATGCATCCTGTCAGACCGTGCATCTGAACCTGATCCTGGATCAGAGGAAAAAGCTGATTGTCTCACACAGCCGTCGACAGTCTCCCTCTGAAGAGCTCTTCAAGTGGCAGGCTGTCCGAATTCAATCATTCTTTCAAATTGGATTCCTGTTCTGACTTGGTGTCTCGGTGTCTGTTGTTGGCTGTGCAGGGCCTGTGTGTTTTTCCTAACAGTGGCTCCCCTGCCGTCTGACCTGCGATCAATTCTTGCTGTAAATATCACTGCTGTATTTTTGATGATTCTCAAAGCTTCAGTAAAACGAATGGAGAAACTTTGTGTAAAACGAAAGGTGTGCAGAAAAGTGCTGGATCAAGCCTGTCCATACTGTATCAAATGTAATTGCATAAAATTAAGCATCTAGAATAATTAATCCCATAATTCATTATGTAATCATCCTGTTAGTCCTGATTCTGGAAAACTGGATGTACAGCATAACGACAGTGATAATTCTAGACTTGTGAGGCTTAAAGAAAACCATAGAAGTGAAATCATGAAAAGTCTTTTAGTAAGTAAGTTCTCTGGTTACACTTTGGCCATTTGCTTTTACACAATAAGGAAAAAATAGGTTTAATATCTGCTACCCGTTTAACACAGTTTTATATAGACATTTTGGATGAACCTTCAGTCTGAATACCAAAACTGAAGAAGTGCAGAGTTTAAAGGAATGAGGCGTCTTAAATTAATGAGAGTGAGCTCATATACTGTGTGTGGTACGGCAGCTGCACTTCCTCAGAAAGGAAAGTGCACCAGAGGGTCATCAAATAGAACTCTTGGTAGTCTCTACATAATGTGCAATATCTTCTCAAGATGTGCAATAATGTGCAATATCTCCATAATGTGCAATATTTTATCCCAATAGACTGTAACCATCCAGCGCAATTTGTATTTTGTATTTTTGTGTTTATTCACCAGTGTGATTTGTATATAATTCGTGTACTACTATTACTATTCGTTTGTTATATAAGTCTTATTTTATTCCTGTGTTTAACTTTATGCCCCATCACTCAGCATGGCTGTCCTCTCTCTCTCTGTGGGGGTAGGGTGGTCCTCCCTCTCTCCCATCACTCAGTATAACTGTCCTCTCTCTGGGTGGGTAGAGTGGTCCTCCCTTTCCCCCCTCACTCAGATAACTGTCCCCCCTCTCTCTCTGGAGGAGTAGGGTGGTCCTCCCTCT
>JBBMFX010069555.1:0-2500 GCA_037832545.1 Rhabdalestes septentrionalis
CACACAAAGTTAGGTGCAGTTTTAATGCAGGCAAAATGTATATTCGTCGTATAAGATGCACCAACTTTTCTCCCCCAGTTTTGGGGAAGAAAAAGTGAGTCTTATAGGGCGAAAAATAGGGTCACTGTCAAGTAATGGATGGAAGAATGGAAAGTGTTCCATAGTTAATCACTGCTGAGAGCATGCAGCGGCACATTGGAATCTTTTAATTGTGTGCGTGTGTGTGTGTGTGGCTGGTGTTTATTCATTGTGGTTTTTCTTTTTTTTTCTTCCAATCTTTTTTGCATTTTGAACTTGCAGGTTTGACACTACATATATCACTACATATATATTTTTGCATTTATTTTGTATCAATAAATTGCCAAGTCAAGACAAAAATGTAAAGCACATATTTCTATCTGCAAAACAAGTTTGCACAGCTACCTTTAATCAAGCCTTGATGATAAAACTCCTCTGCTGCATAAACACACTGAAGTGGGCTGTGTAGTGTGAGTCAGAGGTAATTTATTTAAAACTGCAGCTGTATAGTGTTTGTTGGTGTTCACTGGGTCTTTTACAGGTCTTGCTCTTAGCTTATAAAGGGTGCTGGGAACAAACTGGGTCAGAACAAAATTAGTGGGGACAAAATGGACCAGAAAAATTACTGGGGATAAAATGGACGAAGCCAAAAATAAAATTATGAGGACCAAATGGGACAGAAAAAAAGAGGTGGAGACAAAACTGGCTGGGACAAAAAGTGGTAGGGACAAAATGAGCCAGGACAAAAATGGCGAGGACCAAATGGGCCTGGACTAAAAATAGTGGGCACAAAATGGGCCAAGACAAAAGTGGGTGGTGGGGGGGATTGGGCCAAGACATGAAATGGTGGGGACAAAATGGGTCAAGACAAGAAGTAGTGAGGACAAAATGAACCAGGACAAAAAGTAGTGAAATAAAATGGGCTATGAGAAAAAATGGTGGGATATCCTGTTTATCCAGGCAGCATACTTATGGGTTTTTAATTTTAGTTTCAAGTTTCTATTTATTTGCTGGATTTGATGTATTGGGAAATAAATTAAAATAAATAAAGTCAGTGCAAAAGGTATGGTGCAATTCGGTTTTTTTTTCTTTTTCTGAATGTGTTAAATTCTGCAGTAACGCAGTCATGTTTTATTCATGTGCCTCTAAAAACTGAACAAAAACATTGTTTTAGTCATTTGACCAAGGATGCCCAAATGTTTGCACGTGATGTTAAAACACACACGGACTTATGCTGAATTACTGGTGACCGATGCTGGACATGGCATGAATGCCTGTCTCTCTCCACAGGGTCTCTAGGTAAACAGAGGGAATGCTGGGTAAACAGCATAAGTCATGGCACTCAGCACTCCTGTCACTCAGGGGTCAACCCCGCCCCCAGAGCAGTCAACAAGGACCTGAGAGAGACCACCACTCCGGTCCAGGTAATAAATAACTCCTCAGCAAGTAACAGCTGCCTGTTTAGAGTTCAACATGCTCTGAGAGCCTGAGTGTTAATGTATTCATTGCAATTAAGCATTCGTTGATGCATTAGCATATGAAATCAGGCCTAAAACCTGTAGTTTTTACATCTGAGTGTGTTGGTTACACTCCTCAAAATGACACATTTTTTAAAATGTATTTCTGAATTTAACACTAAAAATAAATAAATAAACAGTAAGCATAGGAAATGAAATGTTGTTCTATTAACATTTCATTTTACTAATTTTATTAAAAGGTTTCCCAAAATGTTAAATTTAGCGCATACTCTCTGATGTTGCTGTTTTTTCTCGTTATCTTTTTTTTTTTTTACAGTGTTTTTTTTTGTTCTGCGATGAATGGACCAATAGAAATGATCCAAAATAATTTGCAACAAAATCTTCATAGTAATTTTACATTCAACTACTGAAAAGATTTCATTTAAACTACTGAAAAGTTATAATGTCAAAAGAATTTATTCAGATTTGTGGAGGTTTGTGCATCTTTTCACATCAACAAAACAGTAGTGATTTGACTGTGGTGCCCAACCTAATATAACTTTTAGTATGCCTAGTGCTGAATTAAATGATGAGTAGGAAAGAATGAAATCTTATTTAATTCTTCCATTGAAACCCCCCAAAACCCCAGTCAGGACTTTTAGGAATCTGACACAGTTCTGTAAGGTTTAAAACACTGTGTTGAATCTCTTATAGTGTTTTTACTGTTAATCACATTTTTCTCAGGTCCTGCATTTTCTCCTGAATAGGAGTTCGCCTAGAAGTTGAATATTGTAACAAATCAAGCCATTAACGTACGTGAGTAAACTTGTTTGCAGGTGCGTGAAAGTAACCAAACTGAAGCTACCAAATATGAGTGGGTTTGTCCAGAGTGAGAATATAAGCAGTGAAATATAAGCAGGCTTGAAACAGATAAGCAAGCAAAAGCAAAACAAAAAAAAAATCACGTTTAAAAGGGAAGAAAAATCCAAATATTCAAAAATTCACAGAAACAGATTCAAAATACT
>JBBMFX010069555.1:5000-10598 GCA_037832545.1 Rhabdalestes septentrionalis
ATTTTATTCTTTTCCTTTTCTTATTTTCTTCTTTTTTCCGGAGGTGATAATTGACTCTTATCTGTATTAGAAACAGATGAAGTGTGTCTTATGTTATCAGGAGTGGTATAAAATCCCCAATGAAGATGGATGAAAGTCTGCGTGCAGGCAAGGAGCTAAATGAGTTTAGTAAAGACGAGGAGGATTTCCTGAGAGGGAAAAGAAGCAATGGACAAGGAGGACAGGGGGCCACTTTTAGGTCGTTCTTTCCCTCTTGCAGTTAAAATTACCACAACCTTTCGCTTATTCCCCTTCTTAATGCTTCTGTGCTTCTTAATCCTGTTCTTCAGTATCTTCTTTTTTCTTTTTTCTGTTCTTATTTTTCTTTTTCATCTTCTTTTTTTCTTCATCCCAAAATCCTCATATTCTTCTTTTCTTTCTGTTCTTTATTCTTCATCTTAATACCATCTATTTTATCAGCAGCATCTTCTTTCTGTTCTTCCTTTTTCTCCTCTTCTTTGTATTTTTCTTTTCTTCCTCTTACTTTTTCTATTCCTCTTCATCCTGATTTTCATCATCATCTTCTCTTGCTTTCTGTTCTTCTTTATCCTAAACATTTTTTCTTCTTCTTTCATACTTCTTATCTTAACATCCTTTACTTTGTCAAGTCAAGTAGTGTTTATTGTCATTTCTACCATATACACACAGTACATAGTAAAAAAGAAACATTGTTCCTCAAGAAGCATGATGCAACACAAACGTGCAAACAGAAGAGAACCCAAGAGCAACAATACAACTAAACAAGACAAGACAACATTCAGTGCAACTGACA
Organism: Rhabdalestes septentrionalis; assembly: GCA_037832545.1. NCBI lineage: Eukaryota > Metazoa > Chordata > Actinopteri > Characiformes > Alestidae > Rhabdalestes > Rhabdalestes septentrionalis. The sequence continues at coordinate 5,812 of JBBMFX010069555.1, forward strand.
ATGGCTACATTGAGGATAAGTACAGTATTTTGACCGGTACTGCTTTCTAGCAGCAGTTTACATGTACAAAAATGTAGAACAGCAATAAATATAATTGTGCAGTTTGTAGCATCAATATGACAGTGAATGTCATGTCTTACACAGAATGTGTAGTATAAAAAATAGTATTTCATGTTCAAGGGGATAGGGAGAGGGGGTGTTGGTGGCCTGTGAATGTGTTTTTATTTTTCAGTCCTGGTTGAGGAGTCTGATGGCCCGAGGGATGAAACTGATCCCCATTCTGTTAGTGGAGAATCATATGTAATGGAACCTTTTTCCACATGATTTCCTCATCTGTTCTCACAACCCTCTGTAGGGTCTTGTGGTCTGAAACATTGCAATTCCCATTTCAGGCTGTGATGCAGGTACAGAGAATGCTCTCTATGGTCCCTCTGTAGAACATGGTGAGGATTGAGAGTGGAAGGTACGCTATCCTCAGTCTCAGCATGAAGTAGAGATGCTGCTGGGCCTTCTTGGTGATGGAGCTGGTGTGATGCAAACACCAAGGATCTTGGTGCTCTGGACAATCTCCACCGAGGAGCCACTGATGCTCAGTAGGGAGGGATCACGTTGCGCCTTCATGAAGTCAACAACAATTACTTTTATTTTTTCCAAGTTCAGGGAAAGTTTGTTGGCTCTGCACCAGGCCGACAGCTGTTGCACCTCCTCTCTGTACGCTGCCTTATAATTGGTTTTCCTTTTCTTCATCTATTAAAGCTCTACACTGTTCTTTTTTCCTCCATTGTCTTCTTTTTTCTGTTCTTTATTCTTATTTAATGCTCCATATTATTCTTCCTCTTCTTTCCTTCTGTTTTCCTCCTCCTATTTCTTTTTTTTTCTTTTTTCTCCTTCTTCTTCTTTCCTTCTTTTTGTTATTGTTGTTGTTGTTGTTGTTGTTCTTCTTCTTCTTCTTACCTGTTTTTACATTGTACTGCATACTTTCACTCACATTAGAAACATTTTTACTCGTCTAATCTAAATGTAAACGCCTTGCCTGCCAGTTGCTCCTTGTGATGCAGGAGAGGTGAAACCACAGAGTTGCAATAAGGTTCAGACGCCTGACGGACTTTGTTTAGTTTTGGGAGAAGAAATGGTTAAAAGACTTTAATCCCAAAACACACTGTTTCCGTGAGTCAGCGCTCGGTCTGCCTGTGCCTTCTTGCTCTCTGGCTGGTATTCTCTGTTTGTAAATCCCCATAATGGCCTTATTTCCCCTCTGGTCCCTCAGAGTGAAGACAGGAGTGGAGTCGGCAGTAAATGGAACCATTGTTCACAACAATGGCACATGTGCAGTCCAAGCACATGCTAAAAATAAGCAAAGATGTTTTCGCATCTTTCAAATTTGCAGCCTGGAAGACGTCATTGGCTGCTGTTCAGCAGAGGATTTTCTCCTTCGTGCAGCTGCGTTTTCCCTTTGGTGGAGGAGTGCAGTCTTGAGCCAACCCTCATTTCTTTATATCTTGCTTTGAATCATCAAAATTACTACTTTATGACCATTACACTCTTACCTTTTTTCATAATTAGTAGATTAAATGAAAGAAATGAGAACAAAGGTTTTACTATGACAGGCTGCAAAATGCCTAAACATACAAGGAGCCTAGATAAAGCATTTCCAACCACTCAGCATTCAGCACCACCAGTATACTGATCACCGCCCGATCATCTGGAATCATCTGTACCTGTTTCTTCTTTGTTCTGCTTAACATAAACAAACAAATCTCTGGAACTGGTCAAGGTCTGGGACTGGACTGAAAATAAAAGTCTTGGAAAGTCCTTCAGGAAGCCTTGAGAACTGTGGCCCGAGATTTTGCATTGTACTGTATCGATCTGCTGTAAGATTTAACCGAAAACGTGACCTGAAAATGTATTCTATTAACAATCATAATAATGATTACAGTGCATGATTAGAGAAGTTGTCATTACAATAAGAAACAAACAAGAAATTATTAAATAATATCAAGTTTTTGTTTGCTTGTGAAAAGTACTTAAACACTCTACATTTTGTGAGCTAGTGAGAAGAGCACAGGTTCGGTTCCAGATTCCTCCTCGGTTCTTCCAGCCTTTGCATAGATTTGTAAAACTCCATCACAGCTCCTGATTTAATGTAATGAAGTATACGTTCATACAAAAAAATTACTATAATTTTACTATACAGATCTTAGATCTGTGACTGTTGCACAGTGCCTTATATATTTAACTTGGTGGGCCCAGAATGTGTGAAGTGGGTCAACATGAGGAGAGAACTGAATGTATTGACTTCACTTGTAGGTGTAGCTGTGGATGCACATTCCTTCATGCACGTGCTGTAAAACAGTTTTGTGTGTGTGTGTCTTGCATCTTCCACTGGGTGTGTATTGACTGACAGAGTGTTAAACCAACACACCAAACCAAATGCTTACCCACTTTTCTTCTCACTCACATACTGACACACTCACACTCACACACACACCCAAACAGCATCCTTCAGCTGGGGTCAGTGGGACAGCTTAGGGTCATTTTATTTGGGTTTTTTTGCTTGTAAGCAAAATAGTGTTCTTGGAGCTGCAGAGAGATGGTATTAATTAGTTTCTGTAAAAGATTCTAAAATAACTGGGAAAAGTGAAGTTTTTGTCAAATTCATATCCAAAATAAAGTTCTGATGAGTATATAGAATTTAATCAAATAGTTCTAATAAAATCAACAGCTGAAAGCTCTAATGAATATTCAGGATCACATTCTAATGTTCTGTTTTACTTAGTGAAATTTAAGTTTTTTCTTATATTTTTAAAAGATTTAACTTGTTTAAATGTGTGAGGTAAAAGTCCATTGCAATTGTTATACAGTGAGGAACATAAGTATTTTAACACCTTGCGATTTTGCTTATGTTCCTCACTGTATATATATTTTTTTCACTATTCTGTGGTTTATTACAATTTTAACATATGTGCTTATAACTAGAGAGAATTTGAATGTGATCTTCCTTGGTATCATTATTACTGCTGAAGAAGTTGATAAGATGACCTGTAGAATGCAAACACTTTCCCCCAACAGTTACAAACATATAACACAACACCACTATAAAAATATGAATATAGCAGGATAGAATAAAAATAAATATATATTTATTATATAGAACGTCTGTGGGAAAACCATTTTGCATGCATGATTACTCTGGAATTTATTACACAAACACGCGACACAAGACAAACATATTGGGTAAGACTTCTACATTACAGTGAGATGTGTATCATGCATGTCTGAAGCTAAAAATGTGGACATAAGGTTAAAAAATGTTCACATTGACAGGAGTGGGGTTCATATTGACATTAGTGGGGTTCACATTGACATTAGTGGGGTTCACATTGACAGGAGTGGGGTTCACATTGACAGGAGTGGGGTTCACACTGACAGGAGTGGGGTTCACACTGACAGGAGTGGGGTTCACATTGACATTAGTGGGGCTCACACTGACAGGAGTGGGGTTCACATTGACAGGATTGGGGTTCACATTGACAGGAGTGGGGTTCACATTGACATCAGTGGAGTTCACATTGACATTAGTGGTGTTCACATTGACATTAGTGGTGTTCACATTGACATTAGTGGGGTTCACATTGACATTAGTGGTGTTCACATTGACATTAGTGGGGTTCACATTGACATTAGTGGGGTTCACATTGACATTAGTGGGGCTCACACCGACAAGAACATATTTAATCCAAGCGAGTGCACATTTTAACCATTTAATTTCACAAATTATTTTTCCGAAATCTGTTCTGAATTTTGCTGTTGGGGGTTTTGAAGGGCTCTCTGGTGATAATCTCTTGTCCCCTGTATTTCCCTCCTTGCTTTTACTGTTTAGTTTATAAAGCTGAGATCACTGCCTGCGTAAGTAACTGAATAAATCATAGTTCTGACAGGTGTTTCCAGACTGGTCAGACTGGTGTGTATTAGATTGTGGTTGTAAGTACTCATTAGCTTCTCTGTTCCAGTGATGGTCAAACCTGCTCCAGAAGATTCACCACCCTGTACTGTTTAGTGTCCAACCCCAGTCTTAGTCACTGATCTTCAACAACAGGCCTAGATCTGGAGGAGCAGATTTGAGCAAACATGAAACTTTTCCCTCCAGCAGATCAGTCAAGTTTCTGGAGCGTTCCTCATAGCAGATAAGTGGTTCTGTTGATCAAACACACAGTTAGATGATCAACTGAGGACAGTGGGGGCAGGCATTCAAGAGTTAAGGTGTTTAAGATAAAACTTTTAAGGTAAAAAACAGTAGAAGAATAGAATAACAGAACAAATATTTACAAATGCTAACCATATAAATGTAACAGTGTATACAAACTTTTGACTAAAGTTTCTTAATATTTACAGAGGAGAATAAATAGAATATGTGCAACAGTCATTGTGCAAATGGTAAAGTGCTTAAAAATACAGTATTCTGGGGTGTGAGGGAGTGTGCAAAACATGTGAGTGTGTGTGTGTGTGTGTGTGTAAGAGAGTGATTAAGAGAGAGAGAGGGAGAGAGAAACAGGGAGAGAGAGAGAGAAAGAGAGAGAGAGAGAGAGAGAGAGAGAGAGAGAGAAAGAGAGAAAGCACAGTTTTGCTCATGTCTGAGACGCAGGAAGTGGTGGAAAGTGGAGGCTGGTTTTGTTTCAGTTAGATCCAGACACAGACAGATAAGACACACACACATATACATACACTTACACACATGCACCATGCATGCATGACCATATGCTTCTATATGTTGTTTAGACAAGAGGTCA
>JBBMFX010069564.1:0-10598 GCA_037832545.1 Rhabdalestes septentrionalis
ATCTTATCCGTATCTGATGCAGAAAAGCTAGTTCACGCATTCATGACCTCTAGACTGGATTATTGTAATGCATTACTTGGTGATTGCCATGCATCCTCAATAAACAAGCTTAAGTTAGTCCAAAATGCAGCCACCAGTGTTCTCACTAGATCCAAAAAATATGATCATATAACCCCAATATTATCATCCCTGCACTGTCTACCTGTTCAGTATACAATCAATTACAAAATAGTATTACTTACATACAAGGCTTTAAATGGTCTAGCTCCCACATACCTAACCAATCTTCTGATACGCTACAATCCCCTGCGTTCCTTAAGATCGCAAACCTCTGGGCTCCTAGTAGTTCCCAGAATCTCAAAATCTACTAAAGGGGGTAGGGCTTTTTCATATTTAGCTGCAAAGGAGGAGGACAGGCTCCACTTTTGTGTCTTGGCTCCTCCCGAGGTTTCTTCCTCCTTCTGAGGGAGGTTTTTGCTTTGTGTCAATCTGGTTGTAAAAAGCGTTATATAAATAAAATTGAATTGAATTCTAGAGGGAGTAAGTACTGCCCCCACAGGTGAATACACAAAACTACACATCAGGCTGCATGCTGGAGTTAAACAGTCAGACGAGCCCAGTGTAGCGAATTACTGAATCAATCAAGAGCAGATACAAAAAAGAACAAAAAGGCCTATGGCTTTCAGAGCCTGTTCATTTATTGAAGATTCACGATCCACATAACAAGGCACCAACCGCAAACACTTCAGCCAAACTGAAATGCTCAAACAGTACGACAAATTTACACATCTTTAAAATTACTTGAAAATTTAAAAAATACGTTTTGCATAATAAAAGTTCTTAAAATTGTTTATTCTGCTGCAATGTATCTGGTATTTTAGTATGTACAGAAACAGTCATTTTGAGACACATGTATATTTATATATATTGCAACGATCCAGGGATGAGATCATCAAAGGGAAGAGACGGAGAACTCACGAGAGCTGGTGAACTCACGGAGGAAACCTCCACAGCTTTATTAGAGAGAGCTTTTAACAGCAGTGGCATGAAATGGTTCAACATGCAGCACAGCACAAGCTTACATATGGCTAACCCGGGACCAGGTACACAGAGCTACAAGACTGGTAATCTGTGTACCTCTACACCAAAAACACAAAAATAACCCCCGAAACATATTCTCAACACACACAAACACTTCAAATGAACACACTAACACATTTCTACCCCCAACTACACAAAATAACCCCCCAACACACAATTAATAAATAAACAGTTTGAGGCGGGAGCAATGCAAATGTTGATGGGGCAAGGGACAAGGGCTCGTCTTCAGCCTGGGCCCCCTTCTTCGGCTCACCCGCAGCTTGGTAGAGGCCAAGGCGGTTGCGGTGGAGGACCACCACATGCGCCCTTCTGCTCAACTGGACACGGTACACCACCTTGCCGAATCTCTCAGGACCACGCAAGGGCCCTTCCAGTGGGACATGAGTTTGGGGGACAGCCCCTCTTCCTCCCGGGGCTTTAGACCTACACCTTCTCCCCAGCCTCAAAGTCCCTGCCACAAGCCCGCAAGTCATAGGTCCACCATTGCTTGGCACCAGCCGTGGCAAGCGCTTGGCGGGTCAGTCCATGTACCACTCGCAGCCTCTCTCCCTGGTTGTAAAAATAGTCCCGGCCTGGCTTACCAGGTACCTCAGGCTTGAGCGGAGCCCCGAACACCAAGTCCACAGGTGTGCGCAGCTGGACTGTGTGGACTCCTGGACGACAACAACACTAGCGGCAGGTGTCATTCCCAGTCCCTCTGATGCTGGAGGGTCAGTATCGCAAGCTGCGTAGCCAGGGTTCCATTGAACTGCTCCACCAGCCCATCACTCTGTGGGTGGAGAGGTGTGGTTGGCTGCCAACCTTGCTGAACACCTCCGCCTCAAAGTGCCGGCCCTGGTCGCTGTGACGCTCTTCTGGAACTCCGAAGCGGGCAAACATTTCGTCCACCAGGACTGCCGCCGTGGTTGCCACACTCTGGCCTGTGACAGCAAAAGCTTCCAGCCACTTAGTGAAATAGTCCATGGCGACTACCACGAACCGGTTCCCCGCTCAGTGATCGGAAACAGCCACAAAACGTCCACCGCGACCCTCTCCATGGGCGCCCCCACCCAAAAGTCCTGCAAATGGGCTCTGGAATATTGCGTGGGACCTTTCTGCATAGTACAGGTGTCACACCAGTGCACAAACAGGTTTACGTCCATGTGGCAGCCGGGCCAGTAGAAACACACGCGCAGGCGGTTTAAGGTTTTGGCCGATCCGTAGTGCCCCGCGCCAGCCGCTCCGTGCACGAACGCTAACATCACCCCACGCAAGGACTCAGGGACCACAAGTTGGAGAATGGAGCCTCGCACACTCTCCAGACGTGCCACCCGCACTGTAGCAACCTGGACCTCCGTCTATCCCGCGCCTCCATTCTCTAGCAAAACCAGCACTCCCCCTCAACGCAAGGACGCCGAGACATGTATTCGGACAAATACTTTTAAAAATATTTGTATTCGGAACGCCACGCCACCTCCCCTCCCTCCCTCCGTTACGCACTCGGGTGGTTTGGGCACTCACCCTGAGATCAGAAAATCGTGGGTCGATCCTCCAGACTGCAGGAACCTCTGAGGTACCCTGAGTAAGTACCGTTCCCATTCAGCGCTCTCCACACACTGCTCCCCATCCCCAAACACTGCTCCCCGAGACCGTCTCCACACACTTCTCTGCACGGGTGCAGAATTCATGGCGGCCCCTGTTTCACTTGGTGAATGGGTTTAAATACAGTGGAGGAATTTTGTGCTGTTCACACTGTGTGCAGTGGTGTGTTCACGTGTGACTGATTGATCACTTTCACTTTTAGATATTCCACCTCCCCTACCCCCTCCCCCCATCACACGCTCAAGTTCAAGAGTAGATTCTGACGTTTGCGTGCTGCATTATGAATTTTACTCAAATACAAATACAAAAAATACGAATACGAATAGTTTTCCCTTTTAACAAATACAAATACAGATACAAATAACAGCCACTCTGCACACCCCTACCGTGCAACCTTCTGGCGTGGTGCTGGATCTCGAAGTTGAAGGACTGCAAACCTCCAGCCAACGAGCGAGCTGACCCTCGGGCTTCTTGACATTCATGAGCCACACGAGTGATGCATTATCCGACCAAAGGCAGAATTTCTGCCCATAAAGGTAAGGCCGGAAATGTTTTAGTGGACGTGATAGAGAACGGCTAAAATAGGCGACGACTTGACCGCCCTGTCTGCAACAACATGACTTCCAGTCCTACATCACTCTCATCAGTGTCTATCACGAAGGTTTGCTGGGAGTCTGGGTAGGCTAGCACAGGAGCGGAGACCAACGAAGCCCTCTACAACGAGAACGCGTGTGCACACTCACTGTCGTAAACAAACAGCTGCCCCTTCTGCATTAGCCGGTGTAGGGGGCTGGCGATGGTGGCGAAATCCCGAATGAACTGCTGGTAGTAAGACGCCAGACCCAAGAAGCTACGCAGTCGATGGATGTTAGCCGGCACGGGCCAGTCCTTTTCTGCAGCGACCTTCCCCGGATCGGTGACAACGCTCTTTTCACTAATCACTTGCCCAAGAAACTCAGTTTGGCGGCAGAACAAGTGACATTTCATGTAACTGTATGTAACCTTAACTTGGCACAGCAGATCAGCCCAAACACCTCTGATTCAAAGTCTTGCACTTGGACCAACAGGTCTTCGAGGTAGATTACACAGCGCGAACGTGGAATGCCCCCGAGTACCTTCTCCATGAGCCGCTCAAACGTGGCTGGGGCGTTACCCACCCAAACGTCATGACCCAAAACTGCCAAAGGCCTTGCCCGATAGTGAGGCTAACTCTACTTGCCAATAGCTGTTCCGAAGTTCCGAGGAACTGACCCAGGAAGAGCCAGACACTCAATTTAAAGCTTCGTCGATACGAGGGAGCGTGTAGGAATCCTTCAGCGTTATGGCACTGAGTCGGCAATAGTCCATGCAGAAACACCATGAGTCATCTTTTTTCTTTACCAGTACTACAGGTGCGGACCAAGGACTGTCAGACGGCTAAATCACCCCAGACTTTAACATTTCCCGAATCTTTTCTTCCTGCTTCGTCTGGTCGCAGATGAATGGGGTGCGCATCCGTGGTGTCGATGCTGTGTTGGACCAGATTAGTGTGGTTACAGTCCATCTCATCAGCAGCAAAAATATCAGCGAAATCATCCAGGAGCTGGCATACTTTCTGCCTCTGTTTAAACCCACGCAACTACGAAACCAAATCTACCCACCAAGGCCCTGCACATAACAATGTCACTAGTGCTGGGCGATAACACGAACTCGATTTATTATCGATAAAAAATGAGGACGATCACGATGATATGCGCAGGCTGTGAAATTCGATAAAACTAGTTTGCTCCGTTTTAGAGCATGCGCTGATACAGACAACCCAAGGGCCAATCGAGTAGCACGTTAGGTTTGTGGAACAGCCAATCACTGATGACGTTACAATTTTGCCCCTCCTCTCCTAAAGAGGCTATATTGTAAACATTAGCATCGTGGACTTGTGTTGGAAGAAAAGACGTCGGGCAACACTGCCGCACCAGTTAGTGAAGCGGAGGAGGAGAATGTATTAAACGCACAGGAGGAGATAATACCGAAAACATTCCTCAGAGGTGCTTGTGTGTGTGTGTGTGTGTGTGCCTGTGCGTGTTCGTGTGCTTGTGCCCGTGTGTGTGTTTGTGCGCGCCCGTGTGTGTGTATGTGCGTGCGTGTGTCTTTGCATGTGTGTGTGTGTGCGTGTGTGTGCGTGTGTCTGTGCGTGTGTTCCGGGTGATAACAGCGTCTATGTGACTAAAAAATCAAAAAGGCTTTGGGACACTGCAAGTGCAGTGACCTACTTCTCGGCAAACGAAATGATGCCAGTTTGTCTAGTTGAAATCTCTTAAAGTAGTCGACCCTACTTTCAGACCAAAGGTAGACTGAAACTGAATTCGAAAATTATCTTCAAACGCCTTGTGTGGTCAGTGAAACCAGTTCGCGTTAAGAAAGGGTTTTAAAAACAGGGGGCAACACTGTTACAGATACTTGCTGCAGTCAGTTCTGTCCTGCTTTATTTTGTGTTTGCCCTTTGACATATTTGTAATATTGTAGTTTTGTGCACATTGGTACATTATTATATGGTTTTCTTAATTTGATCTTTGGTATTTGTTTCTTAAAATACTTGAAAATCAATAACATTTTTACAATATTAAAGGAATTTTGTATGTAAATGGTCATTTGTTGCGAAAAAAAATATTTGTTTACTAATATTGTTTCACTGTTTTCATTCTGTTTGCTGGGATATAATTATATTTATACTTTATTACATTATTTTTATTATTACTATAATATTGATAATTATCGATATCAGTCAAAACAGGAAAAATTATCGCGATAATTTTTTTTGCCATATCGCCCAGCTCTACCGTCCACAGTACAGTCCATGTACACAAAATAACCACCCAACGCACAATAAACAACAAATAATAAGAGACATAGGATAAATTTAAGATCTCATCCAAGATTTTCTTGCATCACCAGTAGGATCACATCCTACAGTACATAGAGCACTTAGCACTTTATAAGACAAATATAATCTATTTTTAATGGATTAAATCAAATTCTATGGAGGGTAACTGAGAACTACCTTTGTCACAGGTACATTTTTGTCAAGATATTTACATAATAAACAACAGCAAAAATGTACCTTTATAATCAATAAGGCTCTCCAATATATCCAAACTGTATTTCTGAATCTTGCAGTATCCAACAAGAGGAGGAAAGATCCCAACTTTTGCAAAAGTGTCAGTGTGATGACCAACAAACATCCTCAGAAGTGATATGACTGAATAAGTGATCCGATGAACTGGAATACTGCCCAAAGGTCTCTGTCCAAAGGAAAAAATAGAACATTTTCAGAAATGGTTTTGTTCATTTGTTTATTACAGGCTTCATTCCCTTTGTTCTTTTTCTTAATTGCCTGAACAAGCAATTGACTTCTTCCTTTAAAACTGCAAATATCTGATGCAAGAGTTGTGAATGTGGTTAAAAGGACACTGAAATTTGAACCACTCCAATGGGCAACCTACCATGCACACAAGATGTGCTATACTGGACAGACTTTGGGTGAGCCGGGAGATACAGGACATTCTTTGGAGTGGTTCTTTCTCCAAGCGTAAATCCCAATCATCTATTTTACAAAAAAACAAAGAAAATTCTCAGATAGGTTTAAAAAAACAAACAAACAAAAACAGTACATAGGCTGACTGAGATTAAAAATATTTAGCAGACAATTAAGCCTACTGACTATCCCTTTCCAAACACATGAACATTAATATGGAGTTGACATATGATTCTGTAAAAGTTTCTTTGTATGCTGTAGCATTAACCCTACTCTTCACTGGAACTAATGGGCAGAGTCCAAACCCTAAAAGAAAGCGTCCTACTACCTCTCCAACCCCAAACTTTGATTTTGCCCTATACATTCCTTTACCATACTGCCAGATAATGTAGAATGATTCACCACTCCGGGGGACACATTCTCACTGCTTTAGAACCCAGTAGTACTTTACAACACTCCAGCTGATGCTTAGAAGAAAGCTTCTCACATACTTTCAGCTATTTAGTTCATTGGTTTAAAAGACTTTCTGCACCTGGCCCATGAGACTGAAGATGAGGTGCAGTGTTACACAGTAGGGGAAAGAGGATGACATCTGCTGCTTTCCTTTTCAAAGTCTCAGGACTAAAGGAAGAAGGAATTAAAGAGCACATTTAGCCAACAGCAGCATAATTAACAAGAACTGATTTTAAAAAATTATTAAATTTTTTTTTTTATCACCAGTTCGGCATTTGAAGGATTAGTGCCGCACACTTCACAGATTCATTTGGATTACTTAAACCCAACATGCTGTCCATCAGTGCTCCCAATCTACACTCTGGATTGATGAAAAGATGACTCCTGTTATTCAAAGCATATACAAAAAACTCATTAAATGTTAATACATACAAAACAAAAACATGTAAAAATATTTAAGCAGAACATGTCATGACTGAGAACACGGTGATTGAGATGATTAAAGATATTTGATATTTTGCAGACAGTTAACCAGTGAATAGTCATGGAAAAACATATAAGATAATATAAAGATAAGGTAGAGAGAAACAGTGGGTGCCTGCTGTGCATCTGAGAAAAAGCTGCAGACACTGAATAACATAATGCATCATAAATGTTTGATACAGTGTGCGCATTATTAGAGTGGTGTGCATTAGTAGAGAATACAGATTGGAACAAACCTGAAATTTTGTTTTTGTTTTTGCCTAAATGTCTTGAAAAAGGCTGTATGAGCAAAACTAGACAAAGTAGCACAGCATGTTTTAAGCACCCATGGCAATCCAAAAAAAAAAACACTAGGTCTGGATGTGATTTCACAAGAGCTTCTGACATCAAATGTAACCTTTTTTTCATGCTCATGCTCACAGGCATTTTTGAGAGTCGACCAATACATATTACAGTGTTTTAAATTAGAATACGCTTTTGTCCAAAGTGACTTGCAATATGAGAAAACACTGAAGTTTCACGACAGGAGTGGAGATAATCTGTGGACAGATGAGTCTTCAGGAGGTTTTTGAAGATAGAGAGGTATTGATTGAAATCAAGTTTGGATTCAAGATCAGATAAATTCCAAAACAGGATATTTACAGATATCTACAAATACACACTTAAATTACTTCTCTGGAGAGGACAGGATGACAGAATAAAGGAGATTTTGGAATGCCTAAATCCTCTGAATAGAAAAATGTGATAGATCAATGGTGTCCTGTTAGACCAGGGGTCAGCAACGAGGTGACCCCAAGGACCACATGAGTAGCCCGCAGACCGGCACAAAATATAGCAACTCAACAGTGTGCAACTTCTAACATGTAATTTTAATTTTATAATTTAACATGTAAATGCTAATCTTCTTTAATCACATTTACATTTATATCTATTTGAAAAAAGCATTTAAAACATGTTTATTACAGATTAATTTTAGGTAAACTCTGTACTGGTATATGAAAATGGTAGCCTTTTGTATGGTTCAGTGCCCATGATGTAGCTCTCAGTTACAGAAAGGTTGGTGACCCATGTGTTAGACTATGATGTTTATTTCTTGATTCCATTTAAGATTATGTATCAAAAGGACCTGGGATGTGATCTTAGTCAAAAAGCTATTTATTTAGGATCTATTCCATTCCAATTTGTTTGAGGAAGATATTTCCTTAGTATCCTGAAAGTTATATATCTGTAAAACATGCGCCGGATCTTTGATCCATGTCTTTTGGAAATGTAGAAATTAACATTTTCAAGATTTTGAAAAAAACATCGGATTAATATTACAGTAAATATCGGTCCAGGACTTGAAACCCCATATGAGTCAAGAGAGTTAGAATAACATCCAGAGAAGAAATTTATCCGGCTCAACTGGAATCAGCAAAGCTAACCCAACGTTTAATCTATTAAACAATGTTCAAAATGATCACCTATCTGACCTTGGCTGGATTACAAAAATAAAATAGGCCTTATTACTAAATAATTCCTGGATTTGAAAAGTGCTATGCATATGCAGCAAGAACATACCTTGCAGCAGCATGTAGAACTGCCATGATAGGCTGAGTTAAAGAGTCATCTTGCAGGTTTGTGAGTACCTCCACAGTTTCCAGAACACATTTCCAGAGCATTTCCTTCAGAGGGTCTTCACACTTGGCAAGGGCTACAGTCAAGAACCTTAAACCTGAGAGGACAATAGCCTGTTCCTCTGAAGCTAATGACTTAACCACATGGCTCTTCACCTCTGCTGAAATTGAGTTCCAGTCTGTGCTGAGAGTAGAGCAACTTTGTGCCTCAGTGACAGTACTATTACTCAAGACTTTTAACATGATGAAATTCAAAATGTGTGTTAAAATTTCATTGGTCAAAGTGCCAACAAAGAAGCTTTCATCATTCTGTAGACAGAGGACCATCTTAATGAGCCCTGTGGGGAAAAACACATTTAAAAAAAATTCTTTAAAGAAACAGGAAACAAACAAAGCACCAAAAATATATATACATCAAAGCATTTAGCAAAATAAACATATATATTTCTATTAAAAGCTTGTTGATATTTTATTAAGTTGTTTTGATTAAGCCTTTCAGTAGGTGACCTAATGCCATTAATCTCTAAAGAAAATCCCTTCATCAATCCCTAAAGAAAAACTTGGCTAAAATAAAACCATTAGACAAGAGCTCCCAAATAATTTTACTACAACATTGGGAGTACACTATTTAAACCAGCAACATACAGTTCAGGAGTGGTGAAACAATTGAAGTAAACAGAAAAGTTTTAAAAATATTCTTCATTTATATAAGGAAAAAGTTAGATCACTAACCTGCCATGTGTGAAACAAGCAATTTACAGTAAATAAGTGTGAATAAAATGGCCTGAGAATGCTTTTACATATAAGCTAGTCTTCTTTCCACTGCATAGCCAGAGGTGGCCTAACAAATTATTCAGTTTGTGTACTAATTAATAATTTAATGGTAACCAGTGATAAATCTCAAAGTTGAATCATAGACTGGATCTGATTTGAGGGTACCAATAGACACTGTTCAGATATCACATCAACAAAATCATGAGCAGCCTAGTAAAATCACTGTCCTATTGTGCATCGGGAGACCAAGCATTTGCCTGAAATTATTCACAATCTCACTAATGTGACATATGACATCCAGCCATTTGCCGAAGTATTTCAGTCACAATAATCTCTGGGCAGCTGGATGGTGTAGTGGTTAGGGCATTGCAATCAGAGGATTGGGGTTCAAATCCCAACTGCTAGTGTCACCGCTGAGGTACACCTAAGCATGGTAACATTCCCTCAAGCTGCTCCCCAGGTACCTCAATGCAGAAGACCCCTGCTTCACTAGGTGAATGGGCTAAATGCAGGGAAATCATTTCACTGTGTGTTTTATTTGTATGACTATTGATGTGACAAACATCTTGTCTTATCAATTTATCTTGTAGGAAACAAACTTTCAAAAAGTCTTAAATCTACACACCTCTAAATCTGATTTAATTCACCTTTCCATAAACCATCTAAGAAGCTGCAATATATGATATCTGACAGGCCTTCTTTCTCTCTTTGACATGAATACAATTATTTTATCTGATTCCATGAACATTTCTTGCTCATTTCTTGGATCCCTTTCTTGGATGGATGAACACTACTTTAAAGCAGGGGTCACCAACCTGGTGCCTGCGGGCACAAGGATGCCCCCAAGGACCACATGAGTAGCGCGAAGACCGGCTCAAAATATAGCACAACTCACCAGTATGCAACGTCTAATTTTATCCTGTTGCTTTTCTTCTTTAATCACATTTGCATTTACACTCAACAAAAATATAAACGCAACACCTTTGTTCCTGCTCCGATTTGTCATGAGATGGACTTAAAGATCTAAAATTCATTCCAGATACACAATATTACCATTTCTCTCAAACATTGTTCACAAA
>JBBMFX010069595.1:0-10598 GCA_037832545.1 Rhabdalestes septentrionalis
GCCACAATCATATCGATGCACAAGGTATAGAAGAAAATCCTTCACCTTCAATGAAACTAGTTCAACATGTTGGTCTGATTCACAACCATGAACCCAGTTTCAGCATCACCTGTGAATAAGTCCAAGTCATCTTTTACAATATATCTTTTCATGTCTATCAAACACATGGGAAGCTTGTTCGTCCTCCTGATGATATGGATGCTGCTGAAAACATGGACAATGATCTGGAGAAAACTAAATAGCTACAGCCTTGGGCAGACGAAAAGCATCCACATAATAGGAATGAGCTTTTGACAAATTTTTAAGAAAATCTGATCAGTTTTATTCTAAATTGTAGAGAGAAAAAAATCGCATTTCACAGACTGTCCAGCCATAGAGAATGACATCAATTTTTAAAATTTTGTTATTTTAAAGAGAATTTCGATTCTTTAATTTCTTACCATCTTTAAAAAAATGAGTTCAACATTTTAGAATGTCCTGAAATAAGAGAAATGGTACAGTCAAGAGATTATTTTGAAGAAGCTTCCAAAATTGTAAGCTCTCCACACATGCCGAAAGAACATTGTAAATCTTAGCTTAGGCTGGTTGAACCGGTCAAATTTTGAGGTCGCCAAGTGGACACAAAATAGGCACATATACATATGTACTAGGGGTGTGCAGAGCGGCCACTATTCATATCTGTATTTGTATTTTTTAAAAGGGAAAATTATTTGTATTTGTATTCGAGGAAAATGTAAATGCAGTGCGCAAACTCCGCCCACCACTCCCCGAATCTACTCCTGAACTTGAGCGTGTGACGGGGGGAGGGGGCAGGGAAGCGAAATATCATTTAACCCAGTCACCAAGTGAAGCAGCGGATAGCCTTGAACTCTGCGCCCGGAGAGCAGTGTGTGGGGACAGCACCGCGCTCAGGGAACCTCAGAGGTACCTGGCGGTTTTCAGGATCGACCCACGACTTTCTGATCACAGGCCAAGTGCCCTAACCATGAGAGCAGGGGCCAGGGATGGGGCGGGGTTTCCGAATACAAATACTTTTTAAAGTATTTGTCCAAATAAGGTATTCGTGAAAAAACACGTTATTTGTGCCTTTCCGAATACTGTATTCAGATTTGGCCCCACCCCTAATATGTACACATCACTGAGGTTTAAAATAACTGTTGCTCACATGAGGATATATTTGATGAAATTCAGACAGACAACTATTTAGACAGCAATCCAGATTGTTTACGTGACTACACAGATGGTACTTGGTTCAAGGAACATCACTTCTTTAAAGTTAATCCGCATGCTTTACGTCTTCATTTTTAGAAAGTTGAAATTGAGGTTCTCAACCCTCTAGGTGCAAATAAAACCAAGCACACGCTTTGCGCTTTTTATTATACAGTAGGCAGCCTTAAACATCGCTCAAATCTGAAGCACATTCACCTGGCTTTATTAGTATGACAAACGTTTGTAAAAAGCTGTGGTTTAGCAACCGTTTTAAAAAGCAATGTTTGATTATCTTAAAAAACTTGAAAGTGAAAGGTTTGTGGTCACTGTAGGTGGGATTGAGCAGACTATTCACGCTGCACTAGCTACATTGTCAGAGAGTGTTAGGGCGGTGGTCGCCAACAGAGGAGGGTGACGGACGGGAGGGGAGAGAAATAACATTAATGAATGTTAACAGAGACTTTGATGTCATACTCATGTTATGTTGTTGGCGCAATGTTACAAGGAAGCTACTAATAAAGTTGCACACGAGTACACTGTAGATTCACGTTTGTTCCTATATTCGCAATATAAACAATCTACGTAAACCTCAAATATTTTTAAGTGACACAGGCATTTCCGCCAGATATAATGCATGACTTATTAGAGGGAGTCATTCCTTTTATGATAAAGGTAGTTCTGAGCTGGACTCACAAAGAAAAAACATATTACTATTCAAGAGTATTGAATAGTAATATACTTTTCTATTGGTTAAAATGTCAAGAAAAACACATCAGTCCAGTTGTCAGAGGGAACAAATCTGGAATTGCTGGGTCTGGTTCACAGAAGTTGTTTTTGTTTAGGATTTTGCCATTTTTAATGGCACACCATATTCCTCCCAATAGCAAACAGTGGAATGTGACATTGTAGAAATTATAATTGCCCCAAGAGTGAAAAGGGAACACCGAGCAATGTTAGATGCACTTGTTTCTGAGTTTCTGACAAAGCTAAGTGACGTTTTTGTTGATGTTGTAACACCCAAGTGTTGATACACTACTCAAAGCATCAGTATTTTAAGACTGTTGCTAGCAGATGTAGAAATTTCATGAACTAATTAATTAATAGTGATAAAGATGAAAACATTCATCCTGTGAAAAATGTGAGAATGTAATAGTTTTGAAAGTTCAATGAAGTAGCATTCTGGCCTTTTTAATGTGTTTTATGGAGTACAGATTTGCAAACACAAGGTAGAAAAGGCTTGTCACTGGGGCAGTACCCTAAAAAGGACAAATTTGCACCTTTTTTAAAGGTACATTATGGTACCATAGCACTATCAGCAGGAGGTACATATTTGCCTTGGAAAGGTACATACTGCAAGGGAACAGATATGTATTCATGTGAAAGTGTACAACAGGTGTTCCCTTGAGGGTACTGCCCCAATGACAAGCCATTGTAGCCCTGAAGGTACAAATTTTGCACATTTTTCTGACAGTGTAGGCTCCACCAGTAAAGTCATTGTTGGCGTGGTATGTGTTTGTCTGACCCTTATTTAGATTCTGGATTTCTCTTTTGCCTCTTGGATTTGTATTTGCCTGGATTTTCTGGACTAGTTTCTGCATTCAGAATTTTGGCTGCTTTAAACTTGGAACTGAATTACTCCTTAAATTCTGTTTTTATTGTCGGCAGGTGTAACTCAAGTGCTTATAGGCAGAGGAATTTCCACCAGGGTCAATATAATGTATAAAAAATAACTGTTTCAGCCAGTGTGCTTCCTAAGATGCTTTGAATTGTGTTATCTAAACCTGCTTTGGTGTCTTTGTTAATTGCTGTTGTTAATCTTCTGGCCTGCCTGTTTTCTTGATTATCCCCCAACGTTCTGATCATTCACTCAGCTTTTTTTCACCCCTGGTCCACCAAGCTTCTCCAGTCACCAGCTCTCCTCTGCCCTCCTGCCTTCGCCTCCCAATTCCCACACCTCCATCCTCCTTCACTCCTTTGAAAGCTAACAATAGACCATTTCTCATTCATTCTTCTCAGCATCTGTGTCCTGCATGGCTGATTGTAAGATCAAAACGCTCAGCTCCAGTACAGCTACATCCCAGATGCATGCAAAAGCAAAGAGACAGTGTGAGAGGCCATGATCGGGCAAATACATTTAAAATAAAAAAGATTCAGCTTTTCAGTTCTGCATAGATGTAATGACTAGGTTTTTTACAAGGTTCAAGGTTACTGTATTGCTTTCAGCAGCTGTGTGCATGTACATATTGTGATAAGCCAACTTTTTTCAAAGGCAACATATAGCGACATTACAACAGGAACAATACACACAAACAATAAATAGACACCACAACAATGTGAAGTAATGTATACTTTACTGCGATTGGGTAAACCTTCCAAAATGACTCCTTTTGCTGCATAACTATGATATTGCAGTTAGCAGTAAACAAAGTGCAAGGAATGACAGGAACATTACAGACAGCTTAGTGTGAAAGAGATGCGCACCCTCCAGCATGAATAAAATTGCACCATATTGCATAGTTCATTACATAATGTAAACATCTATTAAGAAATGTGTTAATAGCAGCTAGTTGTGTAGAAATTTAATTTTTAAACTGAAACAGAAATCTTGCTCCAGTGAAATCTCAAAGATTAAGAGCATTTCCAACTAACTCAAAGTCGTGTACAAGTCTGAAAGGCATGTAAATTCATTTCCTGCTGAAACCTGCCAACCCAACACCTCAAAACAAAGCTCCGGCTATTCCCCCCTGGAATCCAGAGTTATAGAATTATTGTCTACTGCGTCAGATTAACAGAAAGATAAGGATGTAATCTTAATGGGATCTGCGTAATCACAGAGAATGAAAAGACTGACACTTCAATGTCATCTCTTGTCAGACAGCAAAACATATTTTTCTGAACAATTAGTACGAATCAGGCAAACATGCCATCAGGGACTAATTTTGTGTCCCACTGGCTAATCATCATGCCCAGCTAAACACCAATATTTTATATGCATGTCTAAAATGGCAAGTGGCAGAAAAGAGTCAAAATGAAACAGCTGTTTGTGCACCCTGTTGCACAGCTTGCCCTGTATTTCTGTTACAAAGGGTGAATTAATTAAAATGGGGTGCATTCCTTGTGGGAAGACAAAATTACGGATAGTTTGTCATAAATGGGCATGTCTTTGATGATGTAATCCCAGGCAAAAGTTTTTAGCCACTCTTCATTCCTTCGTATTTTGCTGCCAAAGATCCAGACTTTCTTGTTTTGACAGTTTCAGAAGACTGTTCTTTGGCTGTTTAGCCACACAGTGACGTACGTATGGATAATTCAAGCATAACAAAGCACATCTAATTGGTTGAACTCCTGAATCAGTAAAGAAACTGGAGCAGATGATCAGGCGGTAATCAGTATACTAGTGGTGCTGAATGCTGAGTGATTGGAACAACTTGATTTGGGCTCCTTGATTCTTTAGACACTTTGCAGCTTGTTATAGTAAAATATTTGTTCCTATTTCTTTCATTTAATCTACATTTAATCCAGCTTGACAGGCATCAAGGTGATTCAAAGCAAAAATATGTAGAAATGAGAGGCAGCTCAAGACTTTTGCACTTACAGACAAAAACACACAGATTTCCCATAAATAGTCAAATGTGTGTGAACAATCAAACTTGTTTTTAGACACTTGGTCATGGTCAAATATGTTACTTATCAGTGGAAGAAGGCCCAGCTGGTTTATTGTAATGATTAAGACTACAGTGAGGGGGAAAGAAATATTCAAATGCTGCTTTTTTAGAAACTTCCAGTGCTCATATCCACTTTATTCAAACATAATGCACAAAGTTTTATGCAAAAAGAATAATACATATTTCGCTTAAGAATCTTTTAAAAGTTACACTGGTCAAATGGAATTCAAGTAGGAACATGCGAAATCAGACAAAGCACAAAAGTACAACAGGATCCACACTACCGCAACATTTGCTGGCTGTAGTCCAAAAACTGTCAAGCTGCTTTATTTTAAAATAAGGGGGAAAAAATCCTATAAATGCCCAATGAGCAAGATTTGTGACTTTCCAGATCTTTGCCAGTAGGGGGCAGAATTAAAAAAACTAACTAGAAATGTGTTCTGTGTGGTCCATTTGCTCTGATTCACATTCCCCATAATTCTCTTTAAGGGGAAATGGGTCGGGGTTCTTATGGGTTAAGTTAGCTAGTTGTCAGTTTATTCAGTGAATGGGTCATCTTAACTCTCCTCACAACAACATTCCTGTCAGAAACCACCACTGATCTAAATTCATAAATTTGTTTGTCAAGGTATGTGGGGGTGTAATATAAGACTGCTCTCCGATCACAAAACAGCTTTTCAATGACTGGTCTGCTTTTGTAGTAGAATAAGATCACAACTCATCTTATATCTTGTCCGGCTTTGCTTAAACAGAAACATCATATTAGGCAAAAACTGATAATAGTTTGTGACCTGAACTCATAACGACAAAAGCCTGGAGCCCCAGAACATGCAATACATTAGTCTAAAAATACAGTTGACAAATGTATTATTGGGCACTGATACGTCTGTCGTGAAGACAATGACTAAATTCACAAATGTGTTTCAAGACTCACTCAGCATTACTATACACATCAGGCCCAGAGAAAGAGTGGGTCAAAGACTAGCAACTGGACCCCAGATGCTACCCTTGTGGATTTGAGTGAGAAGATATTTACTGCATATATAAAACCTCCTTTGTCAAGCTCACTTTAGCAAGGACATGTGAAGGGAACCTTTAGATTTCCAGCCAAAGTTTTGCAACGTGTGAAGCATAATGAGTTATCAAGGCCATAAAACACCCCATATCTACTGAGAATTCTTTTGTATTTTCCCAACTACAACAATCGGCTTTCCAGATGTAATATATTTTTATTCCGGCTAGTTCATGGTCAACACAGACACAATGCTAGGTCAGCATGTTGGCAAGTAAATCTCTTCATACTTTCCTGTATTTCCAGATGAAACCTTAATTCAGATGTTAGTGCTTTTTGAGAGCTGTGTCTCTACCACTTCAGCTTAGATTATCATAGGAATTGGAGGAGTTGTTGCTGATGTTCAGACTTTGGCTTAGGCTATAAATTCACATTTGTTTTCTTTCTTTCACAAAGGATTGATATGCGTCAGTACTCCCACAAAATGCAAATATATGTGTCATAACAAGTGTAAACAAGTCAAATGCAATATGTGACATAACAGATAATAATAGTCATTTTGCCTCTGTACAGCCTTTTGTCTACTACTGGTATAGTAACACAGTTGCTCTTTACAATTCAGACTGTTTTGTGTCCTGACAAAAACACCATGCAATAGCAGCAAGTCATTTAATGCCACGGTTCCTGTGACTTGATTAAAGCTGCATGTGGCTCCGGATAAGAGTGTCTGCCGAATGCTATGAAGGCATACTTTAAATCTCAATAGATATTTCACACTGTAATGTTTCCCAGTCGTTGGCCTGGAAGTACAATGCCCTGCACATTTTAGTGCTTGCCCTGTTTTAATACACCTACAAAAACCCAGTAAGGGGTTGGTAACAAGCTGATGTATTGGATCAGGTGTGCTCATGGGGTCTCCAAGTCTCTAAAAAGTTCCCCACCTCAACACCAACAAACCATTTGAAAGACATGTCGGAATAAAGGCTTTTTGTTCATGTAACCACAAACACATGAACCTGGAATTCGTAAAACGCCACTGGAACTTTAACTAAAACCAGCTTCATGGTCGAATGATGCAAAAATAGAACTTTACTCAGGGTTGACTGGGCATGAAAAGAGGGATGAGATACAGAATAAGAAGATAAACATAACAGTTAAGTATGGTGGAGGGTCCGCGATGTTTTGTGGGTGTTGTTCCTCCAAAAACCCAATAACTTTTCAACAGAGGTCATTATCCCATGCGTGCATTCAAATTAATACAAACATAGTTCAGCGATGACAGGATCCAAAGCATGCATCTTAGGAAAATAAATGTGACACATGGTTAAGTTTTCTAAACTACATTTACTTTAATTAAAGGTTTGGTTGTCTTTCACAGTTTTACTATAATGGTGTTATGGGAGCACTGAAAGGGCTAAAACACGCAGGCCAGAGGGCCTCCATGACCAGGGTTGGGAAACAATGTCCTACTGTACCTCATCAGGACTGAGACTCCACAGGCAGCACTGGAAATTCGCCAGTTCTCCATTTTTTTTTTACATTGTTCTGTTTCCCCTGTTCTACTTGACCCCAACTCATTTGGTAATTGCTCCATACATTAAAATGTGTTAGAGAATGAAAGGCACAGAACATGAGGGGTACGTAGGGACCCCTCATTCACAGTTGGTCAGTTCATACAGAATCGGTGCTTTAGCAGATCAGCAGCTCTCCCCACAGCTGGTGTGGCACCACAGGTCTGGAGGCAGTTCTCAAGGGCTTTGTGAAAGCCTGCAGAATCCGACCTGACGCTTTCTTTGGCACAGTGCCAGGCCATTTCAACCGTGCGGGGGGAAAGAGCAGTGGAAGGCATGCTGGAAGTCGGAGGCAGTATTTGTAACTGTAGTGGTATGTCGTGGAGACCAGAAGCAGTGCACAAAACCTGATTGGGCTCCTGAGAGACAGAGGGAAGAGGGAGATCATGGACACAATTAGTTCTCCTCAACTGATATGCTCCAGACTACACACTCTCCAAACATTTTTGGGCCTCCTCATTACACTTAATGTAGAGAAACCTGAAATAAACTGGTTTTGAGCTCGTTGGCTTCTGTTATTTCACAGAAGGGGACTCTGTGCAAAACCTTTGGTCCCATTTCCTCAACATACATCACTTCAGTCTCCTTTCCCTATCAAATGCTGCTGTGGGAAATGGTTTATACATTTATGTTTAAGTGTGTGTGTGTGTGAGAGAGAGAGTGCAGAAGCGTCTGGTAGGGGTTACTGGTGTGTGTAGACTCAGCTGCGGCCTCCCTCCTTGCTGACAGTGAATTGGCAGGTTCTGTCACTGCTGCCCACTTATAACTTCAGCCTGCAATTATGACTCAGTAAGCCCAGTGTGAGAGACGTGGGTAGCCCCATTTATTGACAGAACCAGCTAGAGGCCACTAGAGTCCTTTAAAAGGTTTCCAGTTGCAACCACTGCTGCTCCAGGAACTGTTTACCTTGAATGGGGCTCTCAAAAATGGAATAAAAAGAGAATTTTAACAATTACCCTATTGGCCGATATCAAATATCTCTATAGTCAAATAATATTTTGTGTGTATTTTTACAGCAAATATACATCATATGCGTTAGATGTGCTATCCTGACCTTTAGGAGCTGAATCAGGAAAACAACATTGTACAGTACAGTGCAGGTGAACAGTGCTGCTCTGATGCTTTTCTGCAATCCAGAGTAAAATAATGAGAAGATAAAGAAGTAGAGAACACTGTAAAATATTACCCAACCTATTTTGCTGTACTGCTGTAAATAACCTTAAATGATGAGATGAGAATGTTGCATATATGTTTTATTAGTTCGTGGTAATGGTATGACCGTATGCCATAAAACCCATCTGACTAGTATTGTGATTTCAGTCAGTAACATGTTAAGTGCAGCTCAGACACCTTTGCTTATTATTTATGGCCAGCAGGTCCTTTCCAGTGCGAAAGTTTCACTGGCAAACATGGACGTCTTAATTGAAAGGTATCTGTTCTTCCCTCAAGGCAAAGATATAATGTACCCAGTCTTAAGAAAATAGGAGCAAAATGCTTTTTTAATCTGTGTGAAGTACATTAACATGGCTTAACCTCCACATTCATCCATCAACAAATCCACCCATCCATCCATAGCATTAACCATTCCTATAGAATACACTTTTGTTACGTAATAGTGTTTGAGTATGTGTATGTTCTCCTGGCTGCATTTGAAGTTTCCCACAATAAAGTTAATCAGAGTTAACAACGTGGTCTTTAATATCTGAGAAGCAGTCAACTCCACAATTGCAGATACACTGGGAAAAATGCAATAAATAAGAATTGCATTTAATAGATGTACAAAAAGCATTTATTGTCACTCCTATACTTTGTTATGAACTAAATGCAACTAAATAATGTTTCAGTTTATTTTCCTATTTTGTAAAGAGTTTGGAAACTATAGTCATCTGTGACTTTCTGTTTCACTGGAGTGTAAATATGAGGTCATAAAGAGGTCGAATTCTCTTCATCATTCATCCATGCGGTGAAGGTTAGGGAATACACCAATTCAATAATCCAACATCAAATTAACCTTCATAAATTGGGCAATTAAGGGAGGTGCACACCTGAATATGACCATGTCTGCCGTTAGGACGATGATTAATGTCTAAAACAAGTGCAGCTGTAGTGAAACTGTTGTGAACCTGTCTCAAATTTTACCCCCACTCACAGTGAGGTTTATTAAAAGAGGCAAAAATTTCTTCCAAGGGCCATGACTGGATGTTTTCAAGGCAGCACTCTGGAGTCACGAAGTCTCCAAAAACTGCACCACCTCCATACAAACAAACTGTTTGGAAGGTGTGTCAGAAGCAAGCCTATTTTTTCAGCTAACTGCAAATTTCAGCAGCTGGTATGTGTGAGATGCAATGAGAACTGGGAATGAAACCTGGTTATATCCTCAGATGTGAAACTTTTGGTGTCAAACACTCTCACTGAGGTAAAAAGGAGGATCTGGACAGGCTCAGTATTGAGAAGCGGGCTTAGATGTGTCACTCTGTATTCTACAAGCTGATCAAGAATGAGGTGAGGGGAAGGTGAAGACTGGGGAATGGGCGATAATATATACACACCGCTAAAGGCAGCAGTGCCGATAAATGGGCCTCCTGGTTCTATTAATGTTTTTTTTTTAGGAATTTTTGTTTTCTTTTATACTACATTTATTTTAAAAAAGGGTTGAATTTATATCACATTTTCAATGTGGTATTAAATTAGCAACCACAAAATCAACTCTTTTTGTCCCATGACCTTTTTGTCACACATCTAAGCAGGACTGAGCTGACTGACAGTAGCAGATGAATAAAATTAAAGGCTTAAAGTTTGCTGTCTGTTTTGCTGTGATGCAGTGTTCTACAGGCTTAGAGCACTTGTTCAAGAATGTAAAAATAAACGCAACATGACAAATAAACTTGAATCACAGCAGTACAGCAGCAGGATAGGGGGCCACAGCAAGAAGAGGTTCATACAGGTTGTGTTAGCCCAGGTGCATCACATTGGTGGTCCGGTCACTGTAGGTGGAATTTGTATGCACGCATGCATAGTATCTCTCTCGCTCTGTCTTTCTCTCTCTCTCTCTCTTTCTCTCTCTCTCTATCTCTCTCTATCTCTCTCTCTCTCTCTCCCTCTCTCTCTCTCTCTCTCTTTTTCCCTCTCTCTCTATCTTTC
>JBBMFX010069606.1:0-10598 GCA_037832545.1 Rhabdalestes septentrionalis
TTAGATCTTTAAGTCCATCTCATGAAAAATCGGAGCAGGAACAAAGGTGTTGCGTTTATATTTTTGTTGAGTGTAGAATCCCAATCTGATTGCAAATAGGAGTGTAAAAAAATGGCCTAATGCCTAGTTAGACATTTATCTGGTGTGTTACTTTGAAAAGCTTACTTTGGTTCATTCAGTCACACAAGTCTGTTCCTTAGCAATTTGTTGTTAAACCTGAATTGGTGTGTGTAAAATATGACATCACTTTGGCGGAAACCTCATAACTTCACTTTTGATCTTGTTTTTTTTTGTTGCATAAATTGATACTATTGATACTCCCGGAGCGTCTGTAAAAATGTAGAAGTTACTAATGAAACTAATGAAAAGTGCTGAAAATAGTATAACCAATTTTGATGACCTAGTATTCATTCATTTAGAATATACATGGTTATTTGAGTTTCCTAAAAAATATGAGGTTTCGGCCTGACAGCAACGATAAGTAAAAAGTGAGTAAAGTGGCCCTTTTTGTCACAGTGTGGACAGTGTGGAAATTGTTGACTCAAGTGAGGCAGTGGGCAGCCAGTGACGCACACCCAGGGAGCAGTGCTAGTGTGTGGGGATGTGCACAAGGGAACAACAGTGGTGTGTCTTCCTGCCAGCCAAGGTAACACTAGAATAAATGAATGCTGGGCAACTTAGTTTAAAAGTAGTAATTGTGCAATTTATTCTCTGTAACACAGTTGCAGTTCAAATATTTCTGCAAATCTTGTCTTAAACGTTAATGTAATCAAATAAAGAATAATAACCAAAGCTCTTTGCTGCTGAAGGGCATTCACTTTGAAATTAGTTTGTTATAAAAAAATAAAAAAAAAGTCACCTAGCATTAACCAGAGCATTGTAGCAGCTGCAATACCAGCCAACTCCATATTAAAGTCTATGTATGTAAATCAGTGTCTTTTGTCCATATAGTGTATGTTGACTTAAACGGGCATTTGTATTGTCCATCATAAGAATTGACATGTTTTTAGACATTCTTCTGAAATCGGGAGTATCATGTGGAATCTGTCCTCTCTTTGCTGCTGTACTCTTCTAGGAAGGCTTTACACTAGGTTGGAACATTGCTGTGAGGATTTGATCATGTTAAGCTACAACAGTAAGTACTGATGTATAGTTCTGGAATATGGAACCATTATAGCAGCTGCAACGGGGGACCAAATTCATGTAAAAGTCTATGTATGTGAATGCAGTGTCAATAAAGCTCCTGTTGGTGTAATGGTCAGGCATCCCAACAAGTTCATCCATATAATATAGACAAAAGTAATGAGACATCTGACCCTGGCGAAAATCATTCAAAGGCATAGAGCTGCATGCTGCATAAGCCCACACACACAAAAACACAAAAACAACCTGCATTAACAATAACACGTTTACGTGCCCAGGCCTAATATGTAAAGTAGCTTTTAAAACTATAGTCAATTTTGTAATTAAAACAGATTCTTCTGTCCTTACTTTGTTAAAAGTGTTTGGACAGAATTAGTTGTGGCCTACAAAGAAGTTTTATATTCTCGACCCTGGTCCAGACACTAAAAGGATTGGGATTGGGGGAACTGAACAAAAAGGCCTAGAAATAAGATGTTGAAGAACATTTTCAAAGCTGCTGGAGAAAATGTTCTAATGAAAATCAATCTATATTATTTACCTCCTCCACCACTGATCTAATCCAAAGCTCATAAAGCCATTGTCCTGTTCAGTCTGTCCAAGTCTTTTCATTCTGTCAACAAGAAGCCAAAGAACCAGCCAGAGCACCAAACTTCAAAGAAGCAGCACGGATAAACCTGATAACTGCAGATGGTTCAAATCAACAGTCCATTAGCAATTTCCTCCAGAATCCAAAAACATTCTTCTGATTATGATTCTGAGTAACTTACTGTTCATATTGTCCCTCTTCCTCTGGTTTAAACTGGGATCACTTAAGAAAGATCTTATGACAAAGCATGTTTTTTCCCAAGATGGACTCTTGGCATCTTCTACCAAGATTTCAATCTTCAAGACAACCGCCCCCACTCCAAAAAAACAACCCACAAACCATGGCCTGCGCGAGATTTGGTGACTCTAATACACAAGGCTGTCGGCATTCAAATTTTGCTTAATGTGCATTAAGACGCTGGAAGGAACAAACTTTTAATACAGTCAAAATTTGTTTATGCCTTCTTTCACAAAGCAAAACCCCCACTTACCTCTTGTTTCAGGCACTATAACCCCCGCCTCACAGTAAACATTACAGTTAAACAAAACAAAACATGGGCTAGTATCATGAATTTTCTGGCAAATTGAAGTGTACAACAGAACATGGGGACAGTTCAAGTCATGCAGCCACTCAGTGACTGGACGACTCTCTGGAGTGCTAGCATTAGCATTTTTTCCTGTTGCTATTCTTTAATCACATTTGTATTTATATCTATTTGAAAATGACAATGTCTTAAAAAAAAGCATTAAAAACATGTTTATTATCCTTTAAGTTAAGGTAAAATCTGTACTAGTACATGAAACTGGTAGCCCTTTGTATGGCTCGGTACCCGTGATGTAGCTCTCAGTTTCAGAAAGGTTGGTGATCCCTGGTCTAGAGTGAAGTATCTCCACACATGCGATGTATGTCTGTCTCCTCAGCTGCCGTGTCTCTCATTTTGTTGTGGGTTTTGTGTTTTGAACGACCACAGGGAGAGAAAAAAAACACCAATAACAAGGTAAAAACCCAAAACATGAGTCCAAGATCTGGTCTCTCTCTCGCACTGTTCATGTTCTCCAAGTGTGTTGAGCTGTCATATGAAAGTGTGTTAGCAGCAGTTTGAAAAGACGTGGGGATGCCAGCCCTCACATTCTTAGTTGAATCATATACTGGCGGAAACTGGCCATGACCAAAAAATTGAGAATTTAAATTCTCATATGTAGCACAGAAAAAAAATACCTTAAGATAGGACTTTTTTCTGAGGCAATTGTGATTTCCCTTAAAATCACTGCCACACCAAAATATCTTTGAGGATTCTGAAAAATCAGTTTGCAAATGTTTGTTAATCTGATCATGATTTTAGCATCCTAATCTGGACATCTGGCCTTTTATTACACTTCAGCTCCAGCCACAAGCCTCAGTTTACATGCCTTTGTGCTTTTTGGAATGGCTCTGAATAGAATTTGGGTCAGGTCAAGTTTTTGAAAAGCTTTGTTGAGTGGATTTTTAAGGACGGTTTCCCACTTTAGGCCCAACTTTCACAGAACACCATCTCACCATGTACTGCTGGAAGTGTAAATATAAGGGTTAGGTATTTATTGGTATATGTGCTTACAAGTCCTCTTCATTATTACTTTTTTCGCTTTAAAAAAGTAATAAAGAAAAAAGTACACAGATTGAAAGTCTCCTAGTTCACACTATGAGCTGTATTTTGGGACTTGTTGTGCAGTACCTTAAAAATGCCTGGCCATTGTCAACTCAGGCACTTCCCTCAGCAGCAGACATTATTTAATTAAGTATTGACTGAGCCAAATCAGGTAATTGATGGCAACTACAACTAATTTTGAGATTGCATGTGGGGAGTTCCAAAAATGGTTGACTTCTTATATGACTGCATTAATGTTACTTGTACTTATGCTAATAATAGTGATTTTCTTTAGGAAAAAACACCAACTACCCAGCTAATCAGCAATAGGTGTGTGTGTGTGTGTGTGTGTGTGTGTGTGTGTGTGTGTGTGTGTGTGTGCGTGCGCGCGCAGGAAGAGACACAGCCAGTCCTGTTGAAAAAATCTTCTGTGGTATAAAAGAATTATAATGAATCTAAATTGTATAATGTAAAATTGTGTGTGTAAATCATTTAATAGAGGCAAGACCATGAAACGTAAAATAATTACTTTAATTAACCTCATAATTTGTGTTACAAAAATAAGTAAAATAACAATATGTTTATATTAAAAAATCACAGGTATCTTTACACTGAATGTATACTGCACCAGCGTGTGAGAATGAAATGAAAATACAAACCTTTTGTTTTTTGTTTATATTATTAAAAGCCAAGCTGCATTTTTGGTTCAGTCGCTGTTAATTTAAAGGAGCCTGAGCTCAAATTTATTCTGTCTTAATATAAACAACCCCAAAAAAGATAAGACTTAGGGCTTTGGTGATGTCCCCTCAATCCCATAAGCCTTCAGTGCTTCAGACAGATCATTAAGATATGCAGAATCTGGATATCCGTTTCTGTATACAAAAAACAGGCACAGGATTACTTCACAAGGGATTTTTTCTACAGGAGTAGCATTTCTTTCCAAGAACATTTACCCAAACAAAGAATAATAATTGTTTACTGAATCCCACACATTTTGGTTGGAGGGCCTATTTCATATTTGTGACTATACACTGGACATGTGTGCATTCTTTTTAAATCTTACAAATCCCCCATGTACATTCTTAGTATGAGCCAGTGTGCATTTAATATCATTTAACACAGGAAGGGTTACTCACCCACTCTTCCCTCCTTCTGTCCTTGTCTTGTGGGGGATTCGACCAAAGTCTATCCTCGCTCTTCTGCCGTGCGGGGTGTTACTTGGGCAAACTCTGAAGGCTAAACCTTGATTAAAAGCTTTCTTCAAGCATGGCAGTAAGCCCCGTCCTTTTGGGCTGAGGGGCAAATAAGCCTCAAATACTCCCCCTTGGAATGGCGACCCAGGGTTAGGATGCTCTTCCTACAAACAATTATGGGCAGATGTAAACAGTTTAGACATTCAACAGGTGTAACAGACTAATCATCTGGACTAAAGGGAGGAACATGTCCATACCCCTTGAATGCCGTCCGGTATGCAGTAGGTGATCTTGGCTGTGGTGTACCGGCTGTAGCCTGGCAGGTTCAGTGGTAACTCCACATACGTCATGGTACCCTGGATGCCTTGGGCCTGTTTTTGTTGCCCACCTGCTTCTTTAACCGTTCGCTCTTCTGGCGTCTGTTCTTCAGTGGGCAAATGCACTAGCGTTTTCCGTGAAGGTTCTTTGAGCTCCATCTCTTTAGAGCAATCCACGCACTGAGTGGAATGAAGTGGAAGGCAGTGGCGGCACAGGAACACACCACAACTTGTACGTGCCACAGCTGCACCACTCTCCCGGCAAGCACATTGTTCTGGCCTGTTGGTTTGTTTCAGAGTAAGTGTGGTTGCTATTTGTTTGTTCTGTGTTGTGGGTGAAAGAGCCTTCGAACAGTCGTCCCTCAGCTCCACCAGAACTTCATCTGGTTCAGAAGACTGGTTCAGTATTGTACCTGTCTTGACTGTCTCCAGTTCACCAGGTTCACCATTCTTACTCTGCTCCCTCACTGCTGGCTTTTGCTTCGGTGACTGGATACAACTCACATTCCAGGACTCCGATTGGCAGCCTTTGTGTCTGAGTGCTTGATTTAAACCGTGTCCCACAAGACTTTCTCTGTCAGTATTGCTCTGATTTGATCTAATTTGTCTATTGCTTTGGAACTGAGCCTGGTCAGCTGGTACACTGGCTTGACCCTGATCTATAGCTCCCTGATGGGTGAAAGCATTGTCCTGAGGTACAGGATTAGACACATTTCGGAGAAACACTTCATTCAAAAGTTCAGTGGCCTGGGAACACTGTGGTTTGGGCCCTATCAGGATGACGGTGTCCTTCAAATTACGCAGTAAGATTTTGCGAAAGCGTGAGCGTATGTTTGAGCAGCAGGTCTTAAACACCTCACTGCTTTCAGTCACTCCAAGATCTGCCAGTCGAAGCTTCTGAACGCAAAAGTCAGAAGCTATCATGCCAACTAGCTTCTGAAGCTTATTCTGACAATCCTCGACCTTGGACAATTCTGATCCCTTCAAAATAACTCGGACCTCGTCCTTGTTTGAGAGGTTTTCAGTCACTTGTAGATCAGAGGTCAAGTCATCCATTTGGGAGCGGTAGGCCTTTTTCATGTAGCTCCACATAACTGGGAACACAGCGACTTCTCTTGTTGCTCCCTCTGCAGGTTTTCCACTACTTAGGCTATTCGATTTGGGCATTTTATTTGTCCCTATGGAAAAACCTGGCGTCTCATGGGCCCCAGTATTTTTTATCTCTTCTCTTCGGGAAGGTCGTCCAGAGAAACTGTTTGCCCTTTTCAAGGGAGATTTTGAGGGCGGCGCAGTTTGTAACCCAGATGGTGTATGGTCATCATGCCACAACTGGAATGTACTGGGAGAAGCACTGAATGTAGGCGTACCTGTAGAGGTGAAATCGACATTAGTTTTGGTTTTAGTTGTGTTCCCATACGATAAAGGTTCCATTTTCTGAAATAAGATATCATCTTCTGTGCGATTCACACCTTTCACCATGAGTAGCTCCTGAGAAGCTCCTGCCTTGTTACCATGGATTGTGCTCGGGGTACCTAGAGAGGACCTTCTTGGCTCAGATCCTGATGCTAATCCTAATGTGTTCATGTGTGTGGTTAAATCTTCAAGCTCTCTACCTTTCCCTCTTTCTCCTGTGTAGAACCCTGGTAACCCCATTTCGGAGTTCCTAAATCGAGTTGCTAGTTTGTATTCTTCACCACCTTTCCATCTTCGTTCGTCCGCGCTTGTTTTAAGGGGGGTGGCTCTGGGTTCACCACTTCCATGTATCTTTTGTAATGTCTCTGATTCACAGGGGGGATCATGGAAATTCGATTGGGATGACGACACATTCTTCGGTGTGGGAATCAACCCCTGCCCAGTTCCTGAACCAAGCAGGAGGATCTGTTTGGCCTGAGAGACTTCACTGCTCTCACCAACAATGTAAACATAGGTCTGATCATAGCTGAGCAGCACTTTTGGCAGTAGAACCTGTAATTCCTTAAATGCCTCAGTGTTTCCTCCTCGCAGTCCAAGGGCATTCCTGTAAATCTGAGCCCTTCTCAGATTACCCTCAAGCTGCTGGTAGAGGTGACTGAGCTCCTTGCGTGCTTGCCTCATATGATATTCTACCTCTGACCTTCTCTTGACCTTTGCGTCAGACTGCAAGTACAGTGTGGCGACCCCCTCGGATGTCACATCCACCACATGTACACCATGGCTGAGCAAAATGCGCTTGTACTGCTCACTCCGACAGCGCAGGTATGTGAACACATCTGCTTCCATGATCAGGGAGAAAACCTCCGGATCTGCCTCCTTTATCCACTCGTTTCTTTCTTCAGAAGAGTGTGCCTGTGGTGGATCC
This sequence comes from Rhabdalestes septentrionalis, assembly GCA_037832545.1. NCBI lineage: Eukaryota > Metazoa > Chordata > Actinopteri > Characiformes > Alestidae > Rhabdalestes > Rhabdalestes septentrionalis. The sequence goes on from JBBMFX010069606.1 coordinate 7,202, forward strand.
GCACTGTTCCTTGTCTGATCTGGTTCCTGGAGCAGAATCTCTGAGGTTTTTGCCTCCGGATTCAGTGGATCCAGATCACCCAAATTAAGTATCTGGGCTACATTTGCTGGTCTGGCACCTCCTTGCTGTTCTAAGCTGAGTAAACCTTCCGTTTTTTCTCTTCCTGATACAGAACATTTGGCTCCTCGAGGGTCAAAGGGAGCAAGGAGCTCCATCAGATCAGACACAACAGCCTGGACCTCTGAGTAGAGCCCACTCAAGGTGCAGTGCCTTTGAGATCTGTAGAATTGGAGACGAACGCCTGGGTATTTTTCACAGAGATTGCTTACAGTCTCCTCGCCCAGAGGAAGCTGACTGTAGTCAATAGTCAGTGATACATCAAGGATTACCTTGTGGAGAAAGAGTGGATGTGTGTGAAGAAAGAAACTTGTGAGTAAGAAGGAGAAAGAAATATGAAATGTAGGTTAATTTACTTATACTACACTAAAACAGCTGTATTACTATTTACTGTCTATCATCACTGTTTAAACAAAACCATGAATCTCATGATAAATGCAACAAAACAAATCTAACATCATACAACAACACCTTAGTACCTTAATGTTTTTACTTCTGCTGTAAAGTTACAAATATTTGTTCCGGCATTGACAAAATGTGCTTGTTCATCCTCCTAGCCTACCTTGTTCAGGAGTGATGATTCTTGTCCTGCGAAACTCAGAGAAAGCTCATACATCTTGCCATCCACCTCTAGGATGTGTGGGCCATGACTAAGCACACTGAGAGCAACTGGATGAAGTCAGAGAGAATATCAATCTCTTTTGAGAGGTGAAGGTATGATCAGCAATTTTCTGACTTACAAGCACACAAGCCTATATACATATTTTTAGATGCAATTTTCTTAAACTTAAGAATGTGTGTTTTCTCCTCCGGATGAAAAATCTGACAATTATTTTATTTGTTTCATTCACTCTGTAAAAAAAATAAATGAGAAAGACATGCCGGTAGACAGAGAGTGAAAGAGGGATGAGGGTGGGAGGGTTTGTTTGAGGATTGCAAAACACATCCACAATTTAGACAGCCATTAAAGAACTCGCTCTCTTTGCCAACAAACTGACTATAAATAACAAACATCTCATGGCAGCCTTGGATGACAGGCCAGATGGCAAGGAAATCCAAGGCCACAGACTTGATTAAAATGTAAAAGAGTAGTCTATTGCTGATGCAGTCCTGGAAGAGAAAAACCAAAACACCTATTTTCTTTTTTTAAATTGCCACTGACCAGAATACCTAGTTACCCCCATTAGTTACCAACAGAAGGCAAGTTTACGGTGAACCCATTTTCATGTCTCCTGCCCACTTACTCGCAATTAAACAAACAGATATGCGGTTGGTATTTCTGTTTTTTGGGGAGGTTCCTATTGCCTTGTTGTTATCAAACCCTTCCCGACAAAGAGAAACCTGGAAGCCTCAACGTTTAATAATTATAGATCTATTTCAAATTGCCCAACCATAAGCAAGGCAACTGAGGGAGTAGGCTTCAAACAAATCAGTAATTACCTTCTTTTAAATGTCTACTTCACTGTCTTTTAATCAGGCTTCTTAAAACATTTAAATACTACAACAGCTCTCTTTAAGGTACATTCATCTGAATACAAGTAAATAACTGTTAGTATTACTAGATCTCAGTGCAGCATTTGACTGGATAAAATACTTCTGACCAATTAGAAAACTGAGACAGGCTTTCAGGAGTGGTCATCAGATGGTTCAGGACTTACATAGGAGGCAGGAGTTGTTTCATATCTGTCAACATTTAATATTTAGAGAAATCTGCTATTCTGTATGGAACCTCACAAGGATTCATTCAGTTCAGCATGTACATGCTTTCTTATGGTCAAATTCTCCAAGCCCTTTCACCAAATTTGATACATTTCAGTTCAATTTTATATTCATAGCACTCTTTACAACCAATGTTGTCACAAAGCAGATTTAAAGAATCCTGGACCACGCCCCTAGTGAGTAAAAGACAACAGAACCGAGACAACAGAAAACTCCCTAAAGCCAGAGGAAGAAACTTCAGGAGGAACAAAGACTCAAAAGCCTGTTCTCCTCTGGTCGAACAGGTGCAGGACAGAAACATAATTTCAATGGAAACAGCTAACAAAAGAAGGCCTTCATGTACAAACTTAATCTCTGTTAGATAGATTAGCGATCCACAGCAAACAGAATTGCTAAAGTAAAAAGTTCACTCCCACAGACTCCCACTGACATGTGCCTTGAAAATGTAAATTTAAAAAAGTAGCACCACAATTTCCTTCAGTGAAATAAAGAAAGTGAGCTATTTGGGAGCAAATTTATAGCTTACATGAAAATAAGATATCTGTGAAATCAAAATCAAATAAATAAAAACTACAACCAAAATAAAAATCTTGGTATAATCATGGATGGAGATCTTATTTTCATTTAAGCAATAACTAAATCACAATCGGCATCTAGGCATCTCAAAAATGTAGATATGGTTAGAGATGATATGTGACTACAAGATTTGAAGAAACTTTAAACTTCAAAATGCTGCTGCTAGAATTCTAACAAAATCAAGAAAAAATTACTTCTATCTGCATGTATTTATAAGTATTACTTATGTATCATTCAATGGTTTTGCCCCTAAATTTGTCTCTGAAGTGTTGAATGAATCAGAAAATTCACAGGAGCATGTGAGCTAGTGGTGCCCAGAACTGTAACAAAACAAGGTAATATAGCAGTTAATCATTATGCTGCCCAGTGTTGAACCCAGCTCCCTGCCGAGGTCAGGTCTGCCACAACTGTTTCTGGTTTAAAAAAGGAATAAAGAACAGCCTTGTTGTCTGCTGCCTTCCATGAACCAATAATGCACTTTTTTACTGCTTTTAATTTAGTTTAATTTGTTTTTATCTGTTGTTTAATATGATCTATCCTAAATCTTACTTTTATTCTGTGTTGATTTTACTATTTTTGTATATCAGTTAGGCACACTGAATGGCCTCTGTGTTTGAAAGTGAGCTGTATAAATAAACTTGCCTTGCCTTCTTTATTAATGCTGAATAATGTTGTGTGTACATGTAACCCAACCTTAGCATAATTACCAAATGGAAATATTTGGCCATTGTAGCTTTTTAGATAACAACTGCTTTCTTAATGTAAATCATTTCAGCCGCCCACCACACACACAGCGCAAAATTGTCATTGGAATAAATATTTGGTCCCAAAAAGAGTTAAGAACACTGGTGTAGAGATTGTGATGACTGTGTGTGTCAGTGTGTAAGAGAAAGAGAGATTGTGTAGGGGTGTGTGTGTGTGTGTGTGAGAGAGATAGAGAGAGAGACAGAGAGAGAAAGAAATTGTGTGTGTGTGTGTGCATGTG